>CAJHQP010002141.1:0-92626 GCA_905132765.1 Moricandia arvensis
CTTTACTATGCTGCAACCATATCAAACAAGTGTCAATCTTAGAGAAACTTGGTAGACCTTATCCTAGTATAGCAACCAAATATATTCTACCAACAACTTAGCAGATATTAGCTTGACTCACCCCTCTACTAACCTCATTTCTTGCATAAAATAATAATGCAAGCTTTACCTTAGGAGTATTGATCAGAGGACACATGGACTCTTACCCTTGCAAGTATTTGAATACACTTGCAGTCTTCTTTGATCCCTTTTCCCTCTTTCTCTCTTCTCTGAATCTCTTTATATTCTTTTTATAAGTTTAATGAATCAATGATGATGATACAGTCCATCTTGTTCATATTTCTTTTTCTTTTCTCTCTTTTTTTCTGACAAAGTGTAGGCGAATAATGGGGTCAAATGTAATTTACCTATCCCTCGCTTCCACAATGTGTGATCATTCATTTCTTAATTAGAATAATGGGGTCATAGGTAATTTATCTACTTGTATACCTCTTTAAGAAATTATTGATGTGTTGTGATTTTGCATAGTTTTAGCTTTGTATTTTCATATATATTCATGCATTAATCTTACATTTATTTGCATTTAGAGTCTATTACATGTTCATTTGCATCTTGTAGGTGTTGGATGAGCTATTTGGAGCTTTGGAGGTGATTAGAACACAAAAGAAGCAAAAATAAGCATCGATCGATCGATCCGTTTTTGATGAAAAACTGGATCGATCGATCCAAGAAAGCCGAGAGCAAAATGGTAAAGTGATCGATCGATCCGAAATCCAGATCGATCGATTTGGACATGGATCGATCGATCCATTTATATGAAAAAAATGGATCGATCGATCGGGACAGCCTGTGTCACCTTTCATGTGCTGGACGAGTTTGGTGGATCAAGTGGCCTAACTTTCTCTACCTTTTCTGAAGAGCCAAGTTTACATTTGCCTTGTAAAGGGTCAAAAGGTGTGTGCAAATGGGATAAAGTGGAAGAAACATCAATGAGTGTGTTTTATTTTAGATCTAGATCTTGACTTTGTAACATGGGGGGTGGGTTGTTCTTCACCTATAAATAGAACCCCAAACCCCATGGCAAAACACACCATCTCCTTCTGAGTCTTCTTCTGTCTAATAGAGTCTATCACTTTCATTGTAAGTCTTGTTTTGCATTCTATTTTAAGTTCTTGTTTGAAAACAATTGTTCTTAAGTGTTCTTGAAGTTTATGTTATAAAGTATTGTTTTCTTTAGCTATTCTCTTCATCTACATTCTGATTCTTATTTTCATATATTATATCATCTTGATTATGCTTCTATCCATCATGGGATTAAGTGTAAAAAAATGATTAGTGAGTAGTCATCCATAGGATCAATGGGTTAGGTAGATTAATGGGTGGTTAGAAAAGAGTTAAGATGTTCTAATGGTAAAGTACTTAAATTTCTATGCTTACTAAGTGTTCTTAATGCTAGATTGATTTTGGCCATTTTAATCTAGATCCTAAGTGTTTGTAGGGCATCGAAAGTGTTTGCATAATGCTTGAAATAACTTAGTAATGTTCTAGTAAACAAAACGAACGGAAGTTGATGTTTAGATTGCTAGGTGGCTAGTAGACTAAATCTTAATGTATGTTTGAGTGAACAAAACGAACGGAAGTTGATATTTAGTTCATAATTGCATAAGGGTTTCTACCATCGAAAGTGGATTAACCTATATTGAATGAGTTCTAGGCCTATAGAAAGATATGTTGTTTGAAGTTAGACACCTTGATTTAGAACTACCACCCTGAAATCGATTACCTAAGTACCCATTGGTTCTTCTTTGTTTAATTTGTATTAAAACTTGATCATTTCACATTGTTTCCTGCTACAACAAACCTCATTTGATTGCACTTAGATTAAGCCAAATGATCTGTATTCTTAGTGCTTAGAATCACTAGAGTTTGGATTGACACCTTAAGTACTACAACAACTTAAGGATTAAACTTATCCCACACCAAGTTTTGGCGCCGTTGCCATTCTCTAGTTTTGATTTTGACATTAGGATTTGGTCATTACTTGAGACTAAGTCTTATTTTTCATTTTAAATTTACTAATTCTCTATCTTCATCTCTCTTTGGATGACAGGTGCATGAACTTAAGAAGCAAGGGTTCAACAAATCTTGCACCACGAGTAGACAACATCAAAGCCTTAGAAAGAGAGTTGGGAAGACAGAGAAGAGAAAGAGAAAAGCAAGCCCACTTGAATAGATTGGGGCTGGAAATGGAGAGGAACCCAAACCAACCTGAAGGTGTCTATGGAGTTGATGATCATAGACAACACAACCAAGGAGTCCCTCTTGGAGCTGATCAAGGAGGACCTGGTCAAGGAGCTGCACACCTTAGGCCACAACATCAAATCCGCCAACCACAAGGCATTGGCACCTTTGATAAGCCACATATCCATGGGAGTAGCTTGGGAATTCGTGCACCAGCTGTGGGCAACAACAACTTCGAAATCAAGGCGAGCCTAATCAACATGATAGAAGGAAACAAGTACAATGGTCTGCCCTTGGAGGATCCAATAGATCACTTACATCATTTCAACAAATATTGTGACACCACAAAGACCAATGGAGTTTCAGAAGATGCTTTGAAGCTGAGATTGTTTCCATTCTCACTTGGAGGAAAGGCACACATATGGGAGAAGAACCTCCCAAGTGACTCCATAAACACTTGGGCAGAATGCACGGAAGCTTTCCTCAACAAATTTTTCTCAAATGCAAGGACTGCCAAGTTACGGAGTGACATCACAGGATTCAAGCAGATGCATCTAGAGAGCTTTGGTGAAGCATGGGAAAGGTTTAGAGGGTATCAAGCACAATGCCCGCACCACGGGTTCAACAAGACTAACCTACTCAACATATTTTATAGAGGTATCTTACCTATTCATAGAAGCCGCCTAGATACTGCCAGCAATGGTCACTACTTGGGAAGAACTGAAGAAGATGCTTGGGAGCTGGTCGAGAACATGGCTCACAGTGACTCAATATACAATGATGAGTACGATAGGCACAACAGAGGGGGAGCAAATGAAGATGCTTCCACAAAGAAGGAACTAAAGGCCCTACAAGAGAAGATGGACCTGCTTCTCAAGGAGAGAAACACTCATGCACAAGCCAACTATGTGGGAAACCAAGGCCAACCCCCTACTCAAATGTTGAATGAAGAAGAGGTGTGCTACATCAATGCCAATGGTGCATGGTACAAGAAAGATCCAAACTTTCCTTACCAACCAAGAGACCAAGGAAACTACAACAACAACCAGCACTACCAAAACAACTACCAGCAAAAGCCACCATACAACAATCAACAAGGAGGATATCAACAAAAGCAAACATACCCACCCGGCTTCAACAACAAAAGCAACCAGTATACTCAAGGACCAGCCAGCTCATCACAACCACCACAACAAAACACAAGTATTGAGACAATGCTCAAGCAAATACTTTAATCTACCACTTCAACTAAGATGGAGATCAAAGATGAACTGAAGAAAATGAATTCACAAATTGAAGGGATTTACTGCGAGCTCAACACCAAAATCCAGAACTTGGAGAATCGGTTTGCTTCCTTTGCCTCCACCTCACAACGTCCTATGGGATCACTCCCTGGAAAATCAGAGCAAAACCCTAAGGAGACAATGCATTCCATCACACTTCGAAGTGGAAGGCAACTACCGAGGAAAATTCTCCTCAAGGATGATGAGAATCAAGGTGGGGAGGTCGCCATTAATGTTGATGATGAAGTGGTCATTGTAGATGAGAAGACAGATGAGGAGATAATGGAGAAAATAGTGGAAGCCAAAGGAAAAAGAAAGGTGAGAGAGGAGAAACCAGTTGAGAACAAGAATGATGCTGCCACCACCACCAAACCAACTCCATTCATGCCACCTCCTTATGAGCCAAAGTTACCCTTTCCGGGACGATTCAAGAAGCAGCTGCTCGAGAAGTACAAGGCACTCTTTGAGAAACAGATGAGTGAAGTGCAGATCACAATGCCAATCATTGATGCATTTATGCTTGTTCCTCAATATAGCAAATTCTTGAAGGATGTTGTAGCTGAGAAGAAAAAAGAAATAGAGGGCATGACGGTCCTTACTCACGAGTGCAGTGCCATCATCAAGAGATTATCCATACCAAGGAAGCTAGAAGATCCAGGCAGCTTCACCTTGCCATGTGCCATAGGTCCATTGACCTTTGAGAAATGTTTGTGTGACTTGGGAGCAAGTGTAAGCCTTATGCCCCTTTCTGTCGCAAAGAAGCTAGGTTTTACACAATACAAGAAGTGTAGGATATCATTGGTATTGGCTGATCGCTCTGTGAAGCTCCCCGTAGGAATCTTGGAAGACCTTCCAGTCATGATTGGGGACTATGAGGTTCCTACCGATTTTGTGGTCTTGGAGATGGATGAAGAGCCTAGAGATCCCCTAATTTTTGGAAGACCATTCTTAGCTACTGCTGGAGCCATTGTGAATGTGAAAGATGGCAAGATAGCTCTTCACTTGGGGGAAGGAAACACTCTTCACTTTGACATCAAGGACGTGATGAAGAAACCCACCATTGAAGGGCAGATGCTCTACATTGATCAGATGGAAGCCCTTGCTGATGAGTACCTAGAAGAGTTAGCACTGGAAGACTCCCTACAACATGCTCTCACCATAAACAAAGAGGCTCAGCTCATTGAAGATGGAGTGAGCTTGGAGTATCAGAAGCTTCTCAATTACCATGAAGAGTTAGTCGATGAAGGCATGTTCCTGGAACTGCCACAAACTGATCAACATGTCTCCTCGGTCGCTGTCCAAGAGGATGATTGGAGTGAACTCAAGGCTCCCAAAGTCGACCTTAAGCCACTCCCCAAGGGGCTCAGGTATGCCTTTCTTGGACCCAACAACACATATCCTGTCATAGTGAGTAGTGAACTCAATGAAATTGAATTGCTTGCACTCTTGAAAGAACTTCGAAAATATAGAAAGGCAATAGGGTACTCACTAGACGATATTAAAGGGATATCACCCTCATTGTGCACACATAGGATACATCTTGAAAATGAATCAATGAGTTCTATAGAGCACCAAAGAAGATTGAACCCAAATCTGAAAGAAGTTGTTAAGAAAGAGATTATCAAACTTTTGGATGCTGATGTTATATATCCTATCTCAGATAGTAATTGGGTATCCCCTGTGCATGTAGTCCCAAAGAAAGGTGGTATTACTGTGGTTAAAAATGAAAATGATGAATTAATACCCACTAGAACTGTAACAGGCCATAGGATGTGTATTGATTATAGAAAACTTAACTCAGCCTCTAGGAAGGATCACTTTCCATTGCCATTCATTGATCAAATGCTTGAGAGGCTTGCAAACCATCCATATTATTGCTTTCTTGATGGGTATTCAGGGTTCTTCCAAATCCCAATACATCCCAATGATCAAGAGAAGACAACTTTCACATGCCCCTATGGTACCTTTGCCTATCGAAGGATGCCATTTGGGTTATGTAATGCTCCAGCAACCTTTCAAAGGTGCATGATGTCTATCTTCTCAGATCTCATTGAGGATGTAGTGGAGGTTTTCATGGATGATTTCTCTGTCTACGGATCCTCTTTTTCTGCTTGTTTGTCAAATTTGTGCAGGGTCCTACAGAGATGTGAAGATACCAACCTTGTGCTAAATTGGGAGAAGTGCCACTTCATGGTTAAAGAAGGGATTGTACTTGGGCACAAGATTTCAGAGAGAGGCATTGAAGTGGATCAGGCGAAGATAGAGGTGATGGTGAAGTTAGCTCCACCAAAAACAGTTAAAGACATTAGAAGCTTCCTTGGCCATGCTGGTTTCTACAGAAGGTTCATCAAAGACTTCTCCAAAATAGCTAGACCACTGACCAAGCTGCTGTGCAAGGAGATCATCTTCCACTTCGATGAAGAATGCCTAGAAGCCTTTAAAAGACTGAAGGAAGAGCTCATTAGTGCCCCAATAGTTCAACCACCAGATTGGAGTCTACCCTTCGAAGTCATGTGCGACGCTAGTGACTATGCTGTGGGGGCAGTCTTGGGGAAAAGAAAGACAAGAAGACACATGTGATCTATTATGCTAGTAGAACACTTGACGATGCCCAAATGAAGTATGCCACAACCGAGAAGGAGCTGTTGGCAATAGTCTATGCCTTCGAGAAGTTTAGAAGCTACCTGGTGGGGTCTAAGGTCATTGTCTACACTGACCATGCTGCACTACGACACCTACTTGCCAAGAAAGACGCCAAGCCAAGGCTGCTGAGATGGATATTGTTACTACAAGAGTTTGATCTCGAAATCAAGGACAAACCAGGAGTGGAGAATGGTGTAGCTGATCACCTTTCAAGATTAAGAGTGGAGTGTGGGATTCCTATTGATGAGGGACTTCCTGAAGAACAAATTATGGCTATAGGAGCAGTGGTCACAGCCTGTGAGACTGGAAAGAAGCTTGAAGAAATGAAGGCAATTGATGAGACAGGCCCATGGTATGCCGACCTAGTGAACTACTTGGCATGTGGGAGGGAACCATTGAATCTGACGGGCTATGCACGAAAGAAGTTTTTCAAAGATGTCAAGAGATACTACTGGGACGAGCCTTACCTCTACACTCTTTGCAAGGATCAGATCTATAGAAGAGTAGTAGCTGAAGAGGAGGTGGAAGGAATCCTCACACACTGCCATGGATCATCCTATGGAGGCCACTTTGCAACCTTCAAGACTGTCTCCAAGGTGCTACAAGCAGGATTTTGGTGGCCCCATATGTTCAAAGACACACAAGAGTTTGTGTCAAGGTGTGACCCATGCCAAAGGAGAGGGAACATAACCAAGAGAAATGAGATGCCTCAAAATCCTATCCTGGAAGTGGAAGTGTTCGATGTGTGGGGCATTGACTTCATGGGACCATTTCCATCATCATATGGTAATGAATACATCCTTGTTGCTGTGGATTATGTGTCCAAATGGGTGGAAGCTATAGCCAGCCCAACCAATGATGCCAAGGTTGTCCTCAAGATGTTCAAAACCATTATCTTCCCAAGGTTTGGAGTCCCAAGAGTCGTGATCAGTGATGGAGGCACTCACTTCATCAACAAACTTTTTGACAACCTTCTGAAGAAGAATGGTGTAAAGCACAAGGTGGCAACTGCCTATCATCCCCAAACAAGTGGCCAAGTTGAGATTTCCAACAGGGAGATCAAGTCCATTCTGGAGAAGACTGTGGGGATAACAAGGAAAGATTGGTCTAGCAAGCTTGATGATGCACTTTGGGCCTATAGAACTGCTTACAAGACACCCTTGGGAACCACTCCCTTCAATCTTGTCTATGGGAAAGCTTGTCATTTGCCAGTGGAGCTTGAGTACAAGGCATTATGGGCTGTTAAGATGCTGAACTTCGACATCAAGAGTGCCAAAGAGAAAAGACTTTTCCAACTCCATGAGCTTGATGAAATTCGACTTGATGCTTTTGAGAACTCAAGAATTTACAAAGAAAAGACCAAGGCATTCCATGACAAGAAAATACTGAAGAGGGAGTTCAACATTGGAGATCAAGTGTTGCTCTTCAACTCCCGATTGAAGCTGTTCCCTGGAAAACTTAAGTCGAGATGGTCTGGCCCTTTCAAGATCAAAGAAGTGAGGCCATATGGAGCAATTGTGCTTTGGAACAAGACTGGTGGAGACTTTACAGTGAATGGACAAAGAGTCAAGCTGTACATGGCGGCCACACCAGAGGAGGGAGGAACTTCAATTCCACTTTCCGATCCTAAACCAGCCTGATCCAAAGAAAAAGGAAGTCAAGCTAGAGACTTAAAACAAGCTCACTTGGGAGGAACTCCCATGTCTATCCCTACATATATAATTGTTTTATTTGTGTGATTTTCTTTTGTGTGTTTAATAAGTGTGTTTGATTTTTTTTCAGATGACTCTCCATATCAAAGTAGAAGGATGTCCACTAAATCAAAGAAGAAAGATGCCAACCAGCAAAGCAACAAATGTTAGAATTATCCAGCTCCTTCCAGCAACTCCAATTAGCTAAGTGTCTCTCCAACTATTGTAAATATATAGCTTTCATGTTTATTTCTTCTAGTCCTCTTCTTTCACATTGCTCTCACACAAGAGACTGTGTGAAGTAAGTGTGGGGGGAGAGTTTACCTATTCATTAACTATTTCCATAAAAAAAAAAAAAATTTAAAAAAAAAAAAAAAAAAAAAAAAAAAAAATATATATATATATATATTTGCATTTAGATTGCATTCATGCATTGGGAGCTTACCTTACGAGGAATACAAACCTTGAAACTCTTCTTGAAACTTGTTTTTGTGTGAGATTTGACATTCTTCTTGAAACCAACTCCAAATGAACTTAAAGCTAAATGAACTTAATCCTTCTTGCTTATGGGTACTTGTATACTTGATCATGGATCATAAACATTTGGGTTTGATTTTATCCTTCTACCATTCTTAGACAACCCAAATGGCACCTCCTTACCCTTAAAACCCTTACCATTCTTTGAAGCCTAATCATATTTGTTGAGTGAGGTCTCTTTTGATAGCTTGTCATGTGCAAAAACTTGAGAGTATTAGAGGCGACATTGGTTGTTCTTATGTTGGGCTAGCTATAAAACCTCTTGAGAGCTAGCAATTAGGTTGGGAAGTCTGGTATTGTTTTACAAAAATCTATCTTGGGTATAAAAGGGTATGATAAGTGAAAGAGATGAACCAAAGGAGTGAAAAGAAAAGAATGAACAAAAGAAAAAGAAAATCAGTCTCTAGTTGGTTCAAAAGAAAAAAAGATAAGAAAGAGTTCACTGGATGAGTAAAAAGAGTGATCTTAACGTCTTTGGGATGATATAATATTTCGAAAATTAACACCAAGAAAAAAGGGTAGAGTTGAAGATCATCTAGGAAAAAGGGAAGAATAAGAACAATCAATGTATGCATAAGTTGCCTCTTTTCTTAGATTGATTTTGCATAATGATCATGCTCCTACTTTTGAGTGTAAACCACTAAAAAGAAATGTGTTTGAACCTCTCTTTCATGCTCATTAAGCCATTTCACTTACCAAGCCAAATGATCGAGATCAAGTTTCCATTTGCAAGAATTCACCTTGTTAGCTTATGCTTAATTGAATGTGAGAGTTGGTTGTGAAGTAATGTCGATTGAGGATCCGTAAACTTGTGTAAAGCTATGAGTTCAGGAAATGTATACCTTAGTTCTTAGCTCCCATTTTCATTATCTCTCCCTTTGATCTTAATTAGATTACTTGAGGACAAGTAAAGTACTAGTGTGGGGGAGTTGATGTGTTGTGATTTTGCATAGTTTTAGCTTTGTATTTTCATATATATTCATGCATTAATCTTACATTTATTTTCATTTAGAGTCTATTACATGTTCATTTGCATCTTGTAGGTGTTGGATGAGCTATTTGGAGCTTTGGAGGTGATTAGAACACAAAAGAAGCAAAAATAAGCATCGATCGATCGATCCGTTTTTGATGAAAAACTGGATCGATCGATCCAAGAAAGCCGAGAGCAAAATGGTAAAATGATCGATCGATCCGAAATCCAGATCGATCGATTTGGACATGGATCGATCGATCCATTTATATGAAAAAAATGGATCGATCGATCGGGACAGCCTGTGTCACCTTTCATGTGCTGGACGAGTTTGGTGGATCAAGTGGCCTAACTTTCTCTACCTTTTCTGAAGAGCCAAGTTTACATTTGCCTTGTAAAGGGTCAAAAGGTGTGTGCAAATGGGATAAAGTGGAAGAAACATCAATGAGTGTGTTTTATTTTAGATCTAGATCTTGACTTTGTAACATGGGGGGTGGGTTGTTCTTCACCTATAAATAGAACCCCAAACCCCATGGCAAAACACACCATCTCCTTCTGAGTCTTCTTCTGTCTAATAGAGTCTATCACTTTCATTTTAAGTCTTGTTTTGCATTCTATTTTAAGTTCTTGTTTGAAAACAATTGTTCTTAAGTGTTCTTGAAGTTTATGTTATAAAGTATTGTTTTCTTTAGCTATTCTCTTCATCTACATTCTGATTCTTATTTTCATATATTATATCATCTTGATTATGCTTCTATCCATCATGGGATTAAGTGTAAACAAAATGATTAGTGAGTAGTCATCCATAGGATCAATGGGTTAGGTAGATTAATGGGTGGTTAGAAAAGAGTTAAGATGTTCTAATGGTAAAGTACTTAAATTTCTATGCTTACTAAGTGTTCTTAATGCTAGATTGATTTTGGCCATTTTAATCTAGATCCTAAGTGTTTGTAGGGCATCGAAAGTGTTTGCATAATGCTTGAAATAACTTAGTAATGTTCTAGTAAACAAAACGAACGGAAGTTGATGTTTAGATTGCTAGGTGGCTAGTAGACTAAATCTTAATGTATGTTTGAGTGAACAAAACGAACGGAAGTTGATATTTAGTTCATAATTGCATAAGGGTTTCTACCATCGAAAGTGGATTGACCTATATTGAATGAGTTCTAGGCCTATAGAAAGATATGTTTGTTTGAAGTTAGACACCTTGATTTAGAACTACCACCCTGAAATCGATTACCTAAGTACCCATTGGTTCTTCTTTGTTTAATTTGTATTAAAACTTGATCATTTCACATTGTTTCCTGCTACAACAAACTTCATTTGATTGCACTTAGATTAAGCCAAATGATCTGTATTCTTAGTGCTTAGAATCACTAGAGTTTGGATTGACACCTTAAGTACTACAACAACTTAAGGATTAAACTTATCCCACACCAATTATCTCGATCTTTAATTTATAGATGCCGAAGAGAGAGAGAAGGGAATCATAAGCACACAAACTTTTACCTTCTAGACTTGCAGGAGGAATCCGATCCAATGTATGTCAAATCCTAAAATAAGCAAATAAGTCAAATTGGTTGGAGGACAGCTTCGATTCCTTCAAGCTTTCTAAGCAAGTGTGATATAGTGGCAGGATGATTCACTTTAGTATCTTTAGTACTCTCTTCAATCAATAAATATAGAATGGTGCTATAAAATGGTTAGATAATAAGTAAAAAATTAAATATGATCATAATCTCTTTCTTGACTTAATAAAACTCAATTAAATGTTGGAAATACAATAATAAGAAGAAGCAAGCTTGATTAAGGTTCAAAACTGGACAGCAAAGTAAGAAGATTTTAAGCTTTCTACATTTCATCTAAAACCTAACTAAACTTGATTTGCAAGGCAAGTAATGAGTGGGGAGATCATGTGGACGTGGCTAAGGCTTCAGAAGTCTAAGGCAATTCAGTTTAAAAGCAATTGGAACAATCTGGTTTGATTTAAGCAAGAAGAAGTCACATTGGGTATAAGGAGTTGTGTAGACTTGTCACTATCACCATGGAAGGATGTGCCTCTCCGCCTGTCCCTTTCTCCTTCTTTGGACATGCCAGTCTGTCCACAACAGCCACACTTTCTCTTTGATTCTCAACCTTTATGGTCCAAATAAAACTAGAACCAGATTTTCTTCACCAAACTAATTCTCCATCATGTTCTCACCATTTTCTATCTATTCTCACATGGTATGAGAGCTTACTTCCAAAAACCATCTCTTTGTCAAATCAGTCTTTAAAACTCTTCTTGGTTTTAACTCTTTATCCACTACTCCAAAAGTGTTCCAAGTGGGAATAGTCTCACTAGAACTCAAGATATGAGAGTATACCAGTCTGTGAAACTCAAGGAAGCTCCAGATAAGTCAAGCAAGTTTCATCCAAGCAAGTTTCATCCAGTTCTTGCAAAACCAGTAGGAACACTCTTTTGTCCACTGGTCCAAAATCTCTAGGATGGAGACTGAAACTGAAATGGCGACTCCAGAGACTTCAAAGGGTCCAAAGAAGACACCAAAACCACCTCCTCTTGTCTAAAATGCTGAAGAAAACCCATGGAGAAAATCATTTTTGGAGCAAGGTCACTGAAGAAGCATCAAATCTAGGATGTTCAAACTATTCTCTGGAAAACAAAGTTGAAGCTTATTTTGTGATCCCCAAAACCGACGACCAGCAAGAGGATAGGAGGGTTCTGGAGTGTGTCTCTGCCAAGAAGGAGGGAATCAAGCAGGAGAGGTGTTAGACAGTCAATTCACACCTCAAATAACTTCAGTGTCAATAAGCCCCCATGGAATTCAGGTTGAAGAAAACAGCTCAGGTTCTTGATAAGTTGTGCCTCCTTAAAACAAAGAGCAAGAAGCTCATGTGTTCAGAACCTACAGAAGATGTACATTCCTGTCCATGGAGAAATGTCCACTGCCCAACAACACTTTGGATACTGATTGTGTTCATTAACTCCCAAGATGGTAGATAAAAATTGGTGTTGTGGAGAGATTGCTAAAGAGGTCTTACATGAAGCCACGAGATAAGGATACGTAGGTAGCCTTCATAAGGCGCAACCCCAATCTTATCAACTTTCAGAAAACAGTGGTTTCACCAACGAACCTTTTTAGCCATTGATTACACCTAACACGCCAATCACTACCTCGCAACAAATTACACGTAATATTTTACGAGCTGGGGGGCTAACTGTTGGGGTCAAAGCTGTCATGGCAAAATCAATGGCTAAAATCCTCCACATAATTGTGCCTTAAGAAAATATAAGCTGAAAATGTAAAAGAAACTATACGGCATAAGCCAAACCTATTTGCATAGGGATACAAGAACGACTTTGCATATTTCATCCCAGACAAAGAATAAAATAATTTCTATCGAAAGATGAAATGATCGCAAAAATGTTCTTGCGGAAGGTTTTTGCAAGAAATGACGAATTTTACGAAAAAGTCTTTCATTGTTGATGTCAAAAACGGTCACGACGTAACTGATAACTAAAAGTTACCGTGGAAACTTGTCTCTCTTTCAAGTAAGAAATAAAACAAGAAACCATCGCATCCAAACTTCTCATTGCCCTACCTTTCTCATCATGAATAACAGACTAAGCCGCACAATCATAGAAACAACCACGTCGCCTCCAAGTCTAAACGCACGCGGAGAACTAGACATACGCAACAGGCGACTAGACTATCAACAATTCTATTCATTTGTGCACGACTAGATGTACACAACGTTTATTCGCCCATGGGCGATCAACTTGCAAAACGTCTAATCACCCATGGGTGACTAGACTCTCAACAAATTTTAGTCGCCCACAGGCGACTAGACCATATCCTCTTCATCACTCCCTCCAATGGCTCTTGACTAGGCTGGTTCTTGTTTCCTCTAGATTGGAGTTTCCGTTGAAGTTTTACGATGAAAACCACAAAGACTTGTTTTCTCTTAGAAACTCTGAGTCAATCGAATATAAAGATAACGGTTAACTTAAACACCGATGTTATCTCGGTTATACGATTGGTTTATTATTTTTGGAACCAGCATCGTGTAATCGTATGAAGGATGATTTCCCAGAAAGAAACCGTAAAAATCATTTAAACCACAAAACGGCCTGAAAGAGCCTAAAACGCGATAAAGGCTCACTTTTGATTTTAGACGAAAATTAGCCCAATTACAATAACATTCTACCGGATTTTCGCAGAAGATAAATTGAAAAGAAGTTAATTGTGAAGTTTCAAGATAATTATGGAAAATCGAGAAGATAAAGATGATTTCCGCGGAAGGATAAAATCAAATCGGGACAGAAAAGGAAAGACGACTGACCTTGGAGACATATATAAGAGAAGCAAGGGAGAGGGACACAAACAGAGATACATTCTCAGCAAAACCTTAGCACTTAAGAACCATAGGCAATATTATCGACATGCTTGGTTTTCTATGTCTTGCACTCGATTACTAGACGAAGTCGCAAAGGTGGTTCGATCTCTTATTCAAACTCATTAATTGAACTATGTTCGGCTAGAACCTCAAATAGGGTATGTAGGTAGCCTTTCATAAGGTCCAGCCCAAAATCAATCAAAACTTTTTTCTTATCTTTTTCGTCTTTTGTTATTGTGCTGTGATTCAACTACATTTAAGGTTGTAGGTGGCTAGAACTAGAAAATTCGCTTACAGCTCTTGCAGCTGAACCTTTTACAATCATTGTAACAATTGATATGCTCTTACGATAACTTGAAATAAAGATCAAACTTTTCTTAATTTGTTTTGTTATCTTTTCATCTTTTCTGCGTTTATTCGGTTACTTGTCGTTGGCTCTTGCAGAGAATCATACCTCAAGGAAAATAGGGTTTTTTTTGCTTTCCTCTGTTCACTAAAATGGACAGTGTGAATTTCGGTCCCACAGTGAAGCTTCTTATGGTTTTTTCACCTCTGGTTTTTTGTCTGTCCATGTTTTCCTTGGTGATCTCAATTTGGCTCATCCTTTCCTGAAGGTTGTCAATGTGTTTGTGTAACCAGCCAATCATGCTATCTATGGTTATGGATATGTCATCCAATCTCCTAGAGATATCTTCCATCATAATTTCTTAAGATGCATAAACTCCATCAACTTTTTCTTCTAGCAGCTTCTCAGTTTCCAGCCTCTGTCTAAATGGTCCGCGTGAAGCGTTGATCAATGGTCGAGCTCGTCTGTCGATCGATGGTGCTTTGCCTGCTCAACTCGGGTTCTGTTTCTGAACCATCTGATGAGTAGAGTCCATCTTTTTCTTCATCTCCTCCATGCACGAAGTTAACCAGCTAATACTGTTGTTGAATGGGTAATAGATATCATCGATCTCTGGTAGTAGTTATCCATCAACGTTTCCTGGGCTCTTTAGATTCCTTGTACCATGTTATCTACTTCTACTCGACTGTATGTTTCTGTCTCTGGCATGGTTCTATCAAATTTCTCTGCATACTCTAGCAAATAAACACGAATATATCCAATGATGGCTGCTCTCTGAAGAATATCTCTAATGTCTTCCTTTGACACATTGATGATTCTCCCATCTATATCTCGTGTATTTCCATATTTGTTTCTGTAGACGCCATACTCATCTCTTTCTTCCCCATAATCAAAATCTCTGGATCAAACACTTCAGGTTCTGATCTGTAGCTGGCGAAGGTGAGTGTCGATCAATGGCAGCAGTGGTGTGTCGATCGATGCTCTGTTGTTATCGGCACAGTTGTCATTTTTCTGTTGTCTAAAGAGATTTCTTGATCCATTGGCCATTGCGAGGATGTCTGCTACATATCCTTCTGGATTCCTCATAGTTCCAAACTCATCTGATCTGAAATAACCATAATCTGCATAGTATCTATCAATGGTATATGGCCATCGTCGATCAATGTCGTAATCCAGGTTTCATCAGATCCTCTGCAATTTCTAGCTTCCTTTAGTGCAAAAGTACAGTACTCGATTGCTTCTTCTTCTAGATAAGATTCGTCATAGTCTGGGTTAGCCGTATCATGCCCTAGGTCAAGGTTGTCGTCGATCCATGTCAAAAGGATGGGTGTCGACCGAATGTTGGTTGGCATCGTTGATCAATGTGTTGGGCTGGGTGTCGATCGATGCTCCATCGTCAGGGTGATACTCTTGCTCGAAATTGCATAAACATGTGGCCACAAGTCCTGGTTCATGAACCAAATCAATGAGAGCAGTCTTGGTCCTAGTTTGAACAGGCTCATAGTACTGATTTTTAAAAATAAGAGATATATACAACTTGTTTGTCTTCATGTCGAATATTGCTCCTACAGTGGCCATGACAGCTCCTCAAAGTAGCAGGGATGAATTCGGCTTCACTTGGACGTCCAAGACATGAAAGTCAACAAGAATTAAGGCATCACCGATTTTCACTTGGAGGTCTTTGACTATGCCTCATGAATTTACCTTAGAGCAATCTACAAAATTGGATGAATCACTAGAAGGGTCCACCCTTAAACTTATCACATCTGCTATGGTTCTTGTCATAATGCTTACTAAAGAACTGGTGTCGCGAGTACATGAGGGTAGTCATATCCCTTGATGTTGCAGGGAACCACAAACTTTCCAGGATCGCTTCTCATCTTCAAATTAACCCTCTGGTTTTTCTTCTCCCTTAGATGATTAAATATTCTTTAAATGTCCTCATCAGTCTCCTTGATTTCTCTGAAGAACATCCACAATTTGTGACTTTAATAAGCTTCCTCAAATGGGGTTTCTAAAGGGATTCTAAGGACTCTCTTAGCAAAGCAATCCATCTCTTTCTCATTAGCTTTCCTTCTAAGATGCTTAGGGATCTTCTTCTTTCTCCTAGAAATTCCATCCATAGCTTCCTCAATTACTGTAGGGAATGGTTTATTTGTCTGGCTGGGTTTGGGTAAGGTGGGTTTTGAGTGCCTATTAGCATATATAAGGCTCGTGTATATGCTTGGCAACCGACATCCTTCTGCTTCGAACGGCCGTCGATTGATGGAAGTGTCAGGCTGTCGATTGATGTCCATATCTTCTCACACGGATTCTTAAGGTACCATGATGGTTAGCTTCGGTTGTTGATCAATGGTCGTTCAAAAAGGGAAGTGGACTCTAAAGAATTTCTTCCTCCTAGTGCCTAGCTTCTTCCACAACTTGCCAAAAATCATCATCTATGATGGCACTGGCGTCGTGCTTATGTCTAGACTCAATCTTTTCCTTGATTAAGACTTGTTTTTATCCTCACAGCTTTACTGGTTTGAACAACTTGATTTTCTAGCTTCTTGACATAGGTGTTGAGAGCTTCAAATTTAGTGTTAAGGTTGGCATAGACAACATCAATCTTTCTATTGAAATCCACTTTCATCTTGTGCTGTCCCTCCAAAACCTTGTCAATCATGGCTTCTATCTTGTTCTCTTAGGTATTTGTTGGGTGTTATGATAGTAAGAAGCTCCATAGGTTTTTTTGTTGATGTAGGGTCTATGCTGCTGTGATTCTTGGTTGTAGCTACTCTTCTGGCCATTGCCATAAAAGTTTATGTTGCTCTTCTTCACATTTCTCATTGTCAGATCCTATAGCTTCTACACCTTTTGCGAAGCTAACTTGCTTCTTCAGAAACCTCTGAACACTATCCAACTTGGCTTTTACTTCTTCAGTATGATCCTTGGTCACTGTAGGGACTGATTTCCTCCTCTCATGATCATTGTTTTGGTGTTGTTGCTGGCTGCCAAATTCTCTATCAATCTGGTAGCTTCTTGTGATCCATAGGGTGCTCATGGGAATGTCCATGAAATTGTGTTTGTGCCACAAGATTGAAATAGGCTGGCTTCAACTCAAAATCGTTCCTCTGGAAAGTTGGAGGACGAATAGCAGATCTGTTGGCGTAAAGTTGATATGGACGATTGTAGTCCTCACGTTCTGGGTTGAGCAGCATGGGCTTCAGCTACAACAGCTTCTTCTGAATCAGAGATTATAGTACCCTGATCATCAATTCCCTGGAATGTTGCATTACACAGATGACCTTCGAGATCATACATGTCTCCTCTCTCATTCCTAGTCACGATCAGAACAGAAACCATCTCTGCTCGGAAATCATCATCGATCGATGTATCAGTACTATTGTTGATCGATTCAGGCAGATGAGTGTTGATCGACAAAGAAGTGTTGATGCCGATCGATGTTTGTCGCTTCTCCTTGCGGATGCTACGTTTGATACTACTGGGTCTGAGAAAATTAAGTATTTTTCCTTATTGCTTCTGGTATTTTTGGGCATTTACCTGAAAGACAAAAGAAAAAAAAATTAAGTAGACTGAAAAGAAAACCTAGACAAAACTTGCAAAACAAATTTAATAGTGATCTTTGGTCCCCGGAAATGGCGTCAAATTTGATACGTGCTCAAATTACTCTACAGCTACTGTTACTCTCTCAAATAATAAGTTTAGCTGTAGTACTTAGGGATCAAATCCACAAAGAGCGATGACACACAATAGATTTGATAATCAACTTAGTTAGGCTTGGAAATTAATAAGACGTTAAGAAATAGTAAATCAGGAAATAGTAGGTTTGTAAGCAAGCAAGGAAAATAGCTAGATCTTGGGTTTTCAGGTAGTGAATAATAATAGATAGAAGCCAGGGGGTTCAATCATAGAACACGAATTCAATTAGTAAAGATATCAAGAGTTATATTTATCGTATGGCTAAGCTCATAGTCTACAAACTTCTGTGTGCAAATTCGGAATGACCGTCGATTAATGTTATACAAACAACATCGATCGATGGCTTTCTTAGTCAAGCATTAAACGGCCAGATTCGGTTTGGTTCACTTAGAATTACTAGCCCAATCTCTCGATTGTCCCTAGTAACTTAAGCTCACCATGAATTATTCAGGTAACGATCATACTCTAGTAGTATCAATTATCCTAAGATTAGGGTTATAGTTAGCTACTTTATAACACAAGAACTAAGCGCAATTCTGATGATATATCTAATAATCACCTTAGCAATTCTATTGTTTGGCTAATCCGTCAAAACCATTAATAGACCCTAAATCTAACAAGATAACTAAGCAGACACAGCTAAGCACAACAAAATCATAAACATAAAATAATGCATAAAAAAGGGATAGAAACTGATGTTTCAATTCAAAGCTAGAAAATTCTTGATCTTCTCTCCAAAAACTACTATGTTTGTTATGAAAAAATCACTAAGCTTGTAAAAGAGGTCTCTTTGCAAACACTAGCAAAGACAATATAAATTAGGTCAAACTTGTCCATGGGTAATCTTGTAATTTTCATGACTTGGGCTTCAAGTTGGGCATTTTGTGAATTGGGCTTCTCCGCATCGACTGTCGATCGATGACAAGTGTGTGTCGTTAATCGACGCAACACTTTGTCTTGACTCTTACTTTTCTGAATTTGACCAGCTACGAAAAGCCTCATAATCTCTACAATACTCCAAAATATACATGGACCTGAAAAGACTCTAAAACACATCTTAGACACATATATCAGGACTTATCAATATGTGTCTAGAGGAACACAAAAAACATGGCTATCAAGAGGTCTATCAACGGCTTGTTCTACTCTCATGAAAAATCATTATGCCTTCGTCACTAAGCATCACTGAGCTGTTCAGGATCAACGCAGAACAAGAACATAGATCTCAGTCACGATCTATTTTATAAGATTTACTTAATCAAGGAGAAGCCCTCTAATATGGTGTGCTTTTTAAAAAACGAAAAAAGGAAAAAAATATCCTCCAAATATTTGGCTTTAGCTTACTCGGTAGCTAATCCTATCAAGATTCCCCCCATCACAGATGGTGATGTACACCAGAGAAGACCAACATTTTGATGTTCTTTTACTTTCATAAAGTGTCTATTGAAGTCATTTAGCTACTCAATCATTGATCGACATGCATCTCTTGCTTGGTCATCATCATCATCTGAGTAAAATTGCAAAAGAGGAAATTCTATCTGCTACTGACGTATCGCTCATATACCTATCCCAGAAAAGATGGAATATCTGTCTCGTTAACTCTCGAATATGAAGAACAAAGTGAATAAATTATGTGTGTCAACTGTCAAGTTCATATATGCCGGATGGTTCCGTCCTGTTCATGTTAATTTTGGAACATAAAGCTTAAACCAATGAATATGAAGATATTACTTTACCATATGATGAATAAGAATATCAATTATGTATGTCAATTGTCAAGATCTTGTTTTACCATATGATGAATAAGAAGATAGAATGATTATGTATGTCGGCCGCTCCTCTCCTAATCAAGTACCATAATGGTTCTTATTAAATAAGGATAAACATATAGTTTAGATAAACATAACTTTAATAGTTGTCGTAGTTATCTTCTATTGTTGATGATACCATGTATAAATATTGATGTATTGACAGAGATGAATAACAAAAATAGAGGTTTACATTAGCTTTTTATGGTATTAGAGCCACACAAATAAACTCTTGTACAAAGCTAATAGACCAACGAACCAGCGTTAACATATTCTAACGGTAAGATTTACTTTGATAGTTTCTTTTGACTAATATGATGTCAACAACATCAGCATCAACTGAAATAACCAATCCAAAAACTGTTGAAGGGGACACAAGCTCGCTTGTCTCTCCGTATTATCTTCATCCAACGGATAGTACATCACAAGTTCAGACACCCATTCTTCTAAATGGAGAGAAAACTACGAGCGATGGGCAAAATTAATGCTCAATTCGCTGAGAACGAAACGAAAACTAGGTTTCTTTGATGGAACTCTTAAAAGAACAATCAACAAATCAGAGAATGAAGAAAAGTGGGACATGGTGAGTTCCATGATTATTGGATGGATCTACAGAAAAATTTAGCCAAAGTCGTGACCATCAATATCTCTTGTGGATAATGCAAAAGTCATGTGGGGAAGCCTGCAACGAAGGTTTTCATTAAGCGATCTGATACACAGATTTATCAACTTCATGCTGAAATTGCGTCTTGCAAACAGAATGGAGACATGGTGGGGGTTTATTTTGGAAGATCGAAGGTCATGTGGGACGATCTGGCTGACCTTGATTTCTATACTGTTGTGAGGATCCGGAATGTGCACTAATGATCAAATATGACAAGAAAGAAGAAAAGATATGAGTTCATCAGTTCCTTATGGGATTGGACAGCTCACGATTTGGCACAACACGCACAAACATGTTGAGTAGACAATCCGAAATCAACCATGAGTTTGTTTACTCGCTAATCATTAAGGAAGAATGCCATCTGACTATTATGCATATGAAGAATATATTCTAGTTCTTGGTCTGTATGCAACAACGCAACCTTCTCAAGCACCACAACAAACTATGAGTAATGCTCAAGCTGCAGTCGTATGATTTGTACGAAATAACTTTTTCTGTTCACATTGTGGAAAGCAAGAACATGAAGTAAATCAATGCTTTCAAGTCATTGGATATCCAAAATGGTGGGGAGACAAAAGTGCAAAATCTACAGCTTGTCAAAGAATGGACAAAGGACGAAGAGGAAGAGGACATGGGGGTTGTGGATCAGGTTTTTGAGCATACAACACTAATGTTGACTAATCTGGGTCGTCTGAAACTCAAACACCCTATATTCCAAACCCCACACATGAACAATGGGCCATTTTAACTCAATTTTTGAGATCACAAAAGTCGGCATCAACAAACAATGAGAAGCTTATGGATAATAAAGAAAAACTCATATTTTTGGCAAAGAAAGTAGATACGACCATTGACTCATGAGCTTCACATCACATGACTGGAGAGATTAATCTTCTAAGTGATGTCGTTGCAATATCCCCATGTCCGATCACTATGTCAAACAGGAACATAGCTTGGGCCACATGATATGGGCAACTGAATCTTGATGGACATCTCATACTGAGATATGTCTTCTATGCTCCACATCTCTCATCAACTCTTATATTTGTGTCTCAGTTAGTTCAAAATATTGCTGGATTTGTTCTTTTCACTAAAAAGTTTTTTGTTAAACACGACCTCGCCTCAAAGGCTTTGATTGATGCAGGTGAAGAGCATAATGGGTTTTTCGATATATGGGGACTGTTGCAGTATCACACAATACACGAGATTTAAGGCATGCACACATGGGTCCTCCGTCTTCTGCTCCTCTTTCGGTTTTATTTTTAGTTGCTGGATATACGAATAATATTGGTGTTTTAGAAAATTCATGGGTACTTGTCATCGAGCTAAACAAACTCGAGATGTGTTTCCAGTTAGCATTAATAAAGTTGATGATTGCTTGTCTTTGATACATTGTGACTTATGGGGTCAATACCATGGAAAGCCTACGTCATGTGGACGATTTTTTCTGACTATAGTAGATGACGTTTCCAGAGCCGTATGGACAGTACTCCTATTGGGAAAGAAAGACACACCAGATTCTTTAAAATGTTTTGTGCTTATACTGATACAAATTCAAAAAAAAAGATCTAGATAGTGTGAAGTGATAATGGGTATGAGTTTGTATGTCTTAGAGATTACTTTTCGTCTCAAGGAATCACACATCAGAACTCGTGTGACACCACAACAGAATGGACGAGTCGAGAGAAAACATCGAAACATCCTTAATATTGCTCAAGCACTTTTGTTTCAAACCAAAATGCTTATGGGGAGAAAGCATATTGGTTGTGACTTATCTACTTAATCGTACGCCAACACACATTTTACAGAACTAGACACCGTATGAGAGGCTTCATAGATAACCACCATCCTATGATCATCTCCGAGTATTTGGAACACACTGATATGCACGTCGAGTCTCTCGTGGCCAAGACAAATTTGATGAAAGGAGCACTCGGTGTACGTTTCTCGAGTATCCTATCGGCAATAAAGGATGGGTTGTCTGTGATCTTGATACAGAACGAATATTTCTATCTCGTGATATTGCATTCCATGAGGATATATTTCCTTTTGCGGTGACAAAGACTCTACCATTCATTGCTGATACAACACCGGTGCAACACACAACACATCCTGCAACATTTGATGATGACTTTGATCCAATGACTTCTACTGAATTATTGGAGACATGCGTTGTTTCGAAATCTGAAGAAAACAGTGATACTGCTTCTCCTGCTAATGATGAACACGGCTCAGTTTTAGAGACTCCATCTCTTCCTCAAAATACTGATTAAACCAACACAAGGGAGAGACTAATACAACAGAAAATACTCTGATAGACCAACCAAAATCTGAAACATTAGGCAGAGGACATCGAACTAAGAAACAATCAGTTCTCTTGGGTCCTTATGTTACTTACACTTCACGCGTTAATGAAAACCCCCACGTGCTCCTCACTCTTCTGATACATCGTCTTCAAATAAGTGTACTTATCCTTTGGATAAGTATGTCTCTTTTGATCGACTTGACACACATGTACATGCATTTCTTCGGGAAGTTGAATCTCATATTGAACCGACATCCTTTAAAGAAGCCATGAAAGATGAAAGATGGAGAGGTGCATCATCTTATGAGGTAGATGTCTTTGGTACGTGGACAATCACTACTTTGACTCTAGGCACACAAGCCATAGGATTCAAATAGATATTTAAAATAAAGTTTAATGTCGATGGCACAATTGAGAGATATAAAGTAAGCTTGGTTGCTTGTGGAAATAAACAAGAAGAAGGTACAAACTATAATGAGACGTTTGCGCCAGTTGTCAAGATGAGTATTGTACGTATTTTACTGGGTATCTCAGCTGCTCGGAACTGGGAACTTCACCAAATGGATGTGCATAATGTCTTTCTTCATGGTGAACTTGAATAAGAGGTTTACATGAAGTTACCTCCTGGATTTGTCTCTTCCAAACTAAATCAAGTTTGCAAGTTGAATAAGGCGTTATATGGCTTAACGCATACTCCTCGGTGTTGGTTTGCTAGATTATCTAAGTCCTTACTTGCGTTTGGATTCAAACAAATTCAGCTTGACTACTCTCCGTTTACATTACATCGCAACAAGACTGCACTTTTTGTGCTAGTGTATTCGATGATTTGATAATTGGCAGTGATAATCCAACACTCATCAACACATTTAAAGAGCATTTACATCATTGTTTTCATATGAAGGACTTGGACAGTTTAAAATATTTTTTGGGAGATTGAAGTTTTAAGGAGCAATGAGGGTATCTACTTGTTTCACGAAAATATACTCTCGATATTGTTTCATAATGTGGGCTTTTGGGTTTGAAACTAGTGGATACGCATATGAAGCAATGCCATAATCTTTCTCGTGACAAAGGATCATTCTACACTGAACCATCTAAGTATCGACGTCTAGCTGGAAGGTTAGTTTACTTGGCTGTCACGCGACCAGCGCTACATTATCTAGTGCACATTCTTGCTCAGTTTCTTCAAAAGCCTCGTCAAAAACATTGGGATGCAGCGATTCATCTTCTTCGTTACTTGAAGGGTCTTCCTGGTCAAGGGATCTTATTAAGATCTATGAGTGATCTCTCACTCTTTGCTTTTAGTGACTCGGATTGGGAAGCTTTCCCACTGAAACGAAAATCAATCACAAGTTACATTGTTATGATGGGTAATTCTCTTGTGTCTTGGAAAACAAAGAAGCAACTGACAGGGTCAAGATCGGCAGTAGAGGCTTAATATTTGGTTACGGTGATGACATGTAGTGAACTAAAATGGATGATAGGCGTCATGGATTCATTGGGAATCAGACAATGACTTCCTAAACCTTTTCAATGTGACAGTAAAGCGACTATTCACATTGCAAAAAATTCAGTTTTTCATGAACGAACTAAGCATGTGGAGGTAGATTGTCACTACGTTAGAGACTACATTCAAGCTGAGATCATAGAAATTCAACATATTGGTACGATGGAACAGTTGGCTGATGTGCTTACAAAGTCACTTGGACGACAGCAGTTACTCTATCTACTTGAAAAGATGGGTGTTCGAGATCTTCACGCTCCATCTTGAGGGTAAGTATTAGATAAGAATAAACATATAGTTTAGGTAAACACAACTTTAATAGCTGTTGTAGTTATCTCCATGTATAAATATTGATGTATTAACCTTGAGATCAATAACAGAAACAGAAGTTTACATTAGCTTGTTAGTTCTGTGCAGCCTAATGCTCGGTAAGGACTACCAAGTATGCTATCTATGGGGGAAATGCCTTAAATGGTTTGTTTTCTCCCTGCAGAATACATAAAAGCAATCTCAGTCTAATCAATTTAATGCTAGCATATTTAAGCGAAAGTCAAAAAAAAGAAGATGAAGCAAAAAGAACATACTGGTTCTTGTGTCCCTGCCTTCCCTTCTACATTCCCTTATGTTATGTGGAATACCAAAAAAAAAAACAATTTAGATCAGTTGTTCAAAACATAAGAAAACAAAAGTTTTTTTAACTGAAAGAAAATAAAAGTTAGTAAGTTTTAATCGTTCAGAATCGTCAATAAGTAACTTTTTGTTTCTTTTAACCATTTAAACAAGATTAAAATGGGAAAGTGATGCCTGATATCAAATTGGAGAGATAACAAAAAAAAAAAAGAACTTCTGACTCTGATCATTAAAAACAGAACTCACACACACACAAAAAAAACTAAGAAAAGATTGTTGGTTTTAGACAAAGAAAAGAGTTACATGCCGGTTATAACCAGAAGGGACACGAAGCATCACTATCAACGAATCCTTCTAATTTCCTGAGTCATGACATATCTACTGAAACCATGAGAGAGCATCACTAGGCTGATCGTTTCCGAGGATTAGAGAACATTGTTATTTTATATTCTCTCTTTTCTTGGGAACCATCTACTGGTACAATGTACACAAGAACTAAAATTCAGCTGAAACCCTAGTCCCTCGAGCTTGTTTTGTGTGACTAAACTCAAGAACATGAGGAAGAAGAATAGACAAATTTAACATTTTCACCCAAAAAAAGAGTTGAGAAATAAGAATGAAGAAGAACATTTGGATTTACTCTTACATAAAGCGTTTACACTTTGCTGTATTTATACACCAATCTTTTTTTGTTGAAGTCCTTTAGCACGACAATCGGTGGTTAACACCTGGCAATTGCAAAAGAGGGAATTTGTTTGTGCTTGATCCGCTACAGGGGTATCGTCGTAGGGTGTTTGTATGTAAATGTATTGATTCTCTACATGTGTGTGCTCTGTCTTTAACATCTACCTAATAGTTGAAGGAAACTAACAAAAAATTGCAAAAAAGGTATGGACTTTAGTAAAAAAAAAGACTGCTGAAAACATAAAGCTTTATTAGGAGGATACAAATGAGGGTCTTTATTGTGTTTAATATTGATATTTCTTTATAACATCATATTTTCATTAATCAAGCTCGGATCAAATTTTGTCGTAACCTACATGGGTTTCAAAAAATTTAAAGTGACTCCATCTTAATTTGTATTTATTTTACACTAAAATTTAAATAGAAAACAAGGGTAAATAACTAAAAAATCAGAAAACATAAATTTATTTACGACCCGTGCCATTACTATCATATCCGATTCTAACCCATAGCCCGGCCCATCTGAAACCCTAAATCCCCAAATCAAAAACCAAATCCCCCTCTTTCAACCCACACCTCATGATCAGATCTTCAATTGTCTCTTTCGATCTTAAGGGTTTCCATCTCTGAAATCTAAATATCTTCCTTACGAAAATGGCACCTGAAGTCCGATTTAGCAAGAAGAAGAAGGAATATCCATTGGCGAAGATGAAGAAGTCTCCACCACCGAAGAAAAATACTCAATCGGCGAAGAAGAAGCAAGATAGGCCATCTCCGCTAGAGGAACACGGAGGAGACAACAGTGGATCATCATCTCAACCCAGCAAGCGGCCGCGGCAGAACCTTAACCCTAAAAGTTTATGTCAAAATCTAGGACCAAATGCAAATGCTTCTCCTACTCCAGCGGACCCTACTGTGGCTGATTCTCCTGCTCCAACCGCTTCTCCTACTCAGGTCGACAGTGAGGCAACACAATCATCAGAGGCTGCGAGGTCACAAGATCCTCCACCGGTGAACACACAAGAAGATCTTCCGGTTACACCTCTTTACGGGTCTTCCACTAGGGGGAAAACTTCTACGGAACAAGGAGAAAATGAGGAAATTGAGTCGAATCACGGTGACCCTCGCACATCTCAAGAACCTAATGCTACAGATATAAGAAATGGGCCAACTTGAATTCAATTTTCTAATATGGTACAACTAAGATATATATTGTATATAGTTGTTATAGTAGATTTAGTAGTACTAAAGAGAAGTGTGACTAGTACATCTTATATAATTTTAACTAGCCATACTAATACAACTATGATATGTAAAATTAAGTAAATGGTACAACTACTTAAAATTTAATTCCTAAGTAGAACATGTAAATCGTATATTACTCGTATTACTAATACGACTGTAATATGTAAAACATGTATCATTCGTACAACTAGTATTTATCTAACAAGTATTACTTGTACAACTATTAAATGATAACTAGTATTACGTGTACAATTGTTATATGTATTACTTGTATTACTCGTACAACTATGACATATCTAATTATAACTGTAATATGTAAAACTTGTATCACTTGTACAATTAGTACTTATGTAATTAGTATTAGTCATACAACGGTTATATGAATAACTTGTATCACTTGTACAAGTAGTACTTATCTAATAGGTATTACTCATACAACTGTTAAATGAATAACTTGTATCACTTGTGCAACTAGTATTTATCTGACTAATATTACTTGTACAACTATTACATGTATAACTTGTAGAACATATCTAACTTGTATAAGTTGTTCACATGTTTTAGTATTAATTGTATAACTCGTACAAGTAGCATATGTAGCTATAAGTATAACATATGTAACCAATATACCTTGTACAATTGTTTTATGTATTACTTGTATAACTTGTACTACTAGAACATATGTAACTATAAGTAGAACATATCTAACTAGTATAACTTGTAAAACTATTCTATATATTACTTGTATAACATGTACAACTAAAACATATGTAACTATATAACTTGGAATACTCGTACAACTACAACTGTAACAAAAATTGTAATGCTTGTATTACTAGTATAACTCGTTTATGTATACCTTGTGTTACTCGTACAGCTAGCACTTGGTAACCAGTATAACTTGGATTACTAGTACAATTGCTTAGTGTTCCAATTGTTTTAATGTTTTTTTGTGCAGGTTGAGGAGATGGTTGGAGGAGCAATAAGACCACACAGGTTTTTCTTTCAACCGACCGAGAATCTGAAGGCATGTAAGCTCTCTACAAGGTGCCGTCAACACAGTTTCATCAAGTTGATTAAATATTTTGATGAATCAGAGAGAAAGTGGTTTCACAAGCACCCACGGTTCAAGCATCTGTTCCATATGGAGTGCTCCTCAAAGATAAAAGTCATGGTAATATGGATGTTGTTGCTTCGCACCATTAAAATTGATAAGAAGAGATAGTTTTGGTTTGGGGTAAATGGGGTTCCCATTCATTACTCCATCAAAGAACATGGCCTCTTATCAAGACTATACTACCACTCACATCCAGAGAACTATGGGAGAATTGGGAGTTTGATGTTTGCTAAGAAGCACTTTCTGAAAAGAAAAAAACAAAGAAGAAAGATGACGTTCCTCCTGAACTAAGAATGACATCGGATGATGTCTTGAAATAAGCTCAAGGGGATGAAGTATGATGGCAGTCATGAGCGGTTGAAGATGGCGGTGTTTTACTTCTTGGCCACATTCATTAGAGGAAGATCAAGGGTTGGAACATCTATAAATCCTTTACTTCTCCAAATGGTTAATGATCTTTGGTTTTGCCACACGTTTCCATGGGAGTGTTTCACCTTTGAAGACTCCGTGAAGGAGATAAAGCATATGGTGAAGCATATTCGAGGAAAGATCCATGCGAAAACTAGTTAGACATTTCCTGGTTTTATCAGCCCACTAAAGATAATAATTGTTAAATGAATGACATATAACATGTATAGTTTGCTACTAATGTATTGGTTTCAAATGTTGTGCAGATATTGGCATTTTGAAAATATCCAAGTGTTGAAGGAAAATATTAGAAAATATGCTGAAGAATTTATGATGGATGTTCAAAAATTTGCAAGTCGAGGTTCCCAGCGAATGGGTCGTCATCATATGCATTTGAAGAGATATATCAGAAGCTTGGAGAAACAAAGGTAATACACTTGAAGTGTATTTTCTGTGATTTTTTTAAATATTCAATTTTTATTTTAATGTGTGATATTTTGGTAAATGTTTCAGGAAATTTCCAATGTTTTGAACCAAATGTAAGCGAGTTAAATCAATTGACAAAGATATTTGATGTTGGGTTATGGGATGACTATGTGCTGGGAGATGATGCGGATAAACATAACCTAATTGTCGACAGTTGGAACAAAATATTATCGTCGACCGAGTAAATATTATTTGGGAGGATCTGCACATGATGGATTTCAGAACCCGAAAGGAAGAACACGCCCCTGGGAGGATTTGTGAAGAACTTGAGGGTCTGAGGGTGTGCGAGGAAATGAAGGCAGAATGTGAGAGTTTAGAAACGAGGCTGACCAGTCTAATGAAAGAAGAGCTTATGGTGAGGGATGACATAATTGCTCAGTTGGAAGCAAGAATTAAGAGTATGGAAGACGACCGTAATCCAAGGGATGGATTTGGGAACATGGATGACTTCTTTGATCATTATCATATTGAGACTGGTGAAGCGTTTGGAGACCAAGAAAATGGTATAAACAGGGTAAGATACATTATTTTGGAAACCAAGAAGATGGTATAAACTGAGTTCATCTATGGAGGAGGGTACATAAGTTATTGTAGATGGTTATGCTGCTCGTCGTTAATTTTTGGCTGAAAGACAAAGAAAGCGGATGAAGGAGATTTTGGTTGGTGAAGAATTGAAGAGAAGAATTGAAAGAAAGAGAGATTGGTTGTTGTTGTCAATTGAAAAAAGAGTCCGAGAAAGAGAAGGATGGGTCCCACGCAGGAAGGAGTGAAGAAAGGGAAAATTGTGTGGTTCTCCTTCTTTTGATCCAATGGTAAATGAGCTATTCATTAATGGCCTTATGGTCATTTCTCCAACCTCGGGTCATGTAGAATAAACTAGGTTATGGGAGAATAACTTTGTGGGTTATGTCCCATAAGAGATTAAAGCCATGTGAGTGTACATAATCAATGATGTAGAGAGTATGATTATGTTAATGAGAGTATTTCAACGTCATAGTGAAATGTCTTCTAATAAATCCCCAATCTCCATTGGTGTTGTAGATGTAGATAGGTTTTCAACATTATTGACGTCTATCTTTCCTACTTATGATCTTGTCGTTACTCACTTACTGCCGCCATTATGTAAAGCAATGATCTTATTCATTATTTTTTGTTACTTTATTAATATGTTTCTTTTTTAAATTATTGTCCATGTTGTATGACATATCTGCATATTGTTTCGTTGCAAGAAGATTCCTCATCTTTATAGATTTTTTTAAGTTTTCTAGAAATCTCTATAACTCTTTGTTTGTCTAGCCAACATCATTTTGAACCTCTCAAATGATTTTTGTAAATCATTGATTTCTTTTCTTTTTCATATGGTAGATTATTTTTTCCGCTAGTTCGATAACTCATGTAAATAATTTTAAACTTTTAAGATGAAATCTTGATTTTTCGGTCTAATCCCCTCCATCACCGTGTTATAATTTTCATTACGCTTTCCTTTTCTATCCATCTTTTGTAAATCTAAGTTGACTTGTTTTTTTTGGGAATCTATTCTCAATCGTTTCCACCAAATGTCTTTGCCCCGATCTCACCATTATAGATATTAAACATACAAGAAAGAAGACAAAGTGTGCCAGTCTTCATTCGCCTTTGTTCTATTTAGCCGTCTAATGATTTAGCGGTCTCTTCTCTATGACATTGTATTTCTTAAACAAAGGAACTATAAAATTTCATAGTTCTATATCATATTGTTAAAGTCAACAATATTGATGATATCACGAAGATTTTCTTTATTTTTGATGATTTTCAGTTATTTCATTCAAGTCCTCGGTAATGAATCAAACTTCTATCCAAGTTAAACCAATATTTGTTAATCTCTCGCAAACATGTCTTTTCAACTTCTAAATAGGTTTCTCATAATAAGAAAAAACAATTTCCTTCTTAGATATGGTCACAGCTATGGTGACATCGGAGAAAGTTCACATGGCACTAATTTAATGTATATAGAGATAGATCATAGTCCAGATTGGATGGCATCATTATTTTTCCAATAATCATGGTCCATTATCATCTCTTGAGATCATAGAAAATTATCTTTAAAAAAAGTGTTTTAGATTCTCATCAACAACCAAACTTTTTGATCTATAAAACCTCATTTCTACTACAACTTGCGCTCACTTAAAACTCCAATAAACTTTTCAAAGTAGAAATATTTTACATAGAAGAAGTTGTTAAAATATGTTTAATTCAAGATTATTATCTATTTTTTTATCTCTAAGGTCCATGGCTCTATATCTGGATATGAAAAAACATGTATCAACCCACTCATGTAGTTTTGAATAAGGCAATTTTGTTGTTAGGTCGTAAAGCTTGTTTCGATTTTGTTTGTTTGGTTGCAGATTGCAAAGCTAATGAGCATTTTTTGTCACTTGTATGAGAATTCCTAGTGCTAGAAAGATGTTTCCTCCCAATTGCTAACCACAGTAAAAAGATTGCGAGATGAGTTTGAAGAAAAAAAGAATTTTGAATAATGAGCAGTTCATACTGAAAATAAATATTTAATTAACATTGAATAATATCTTAGTATACATATTTGAGACTCTGAAATACATACTAAATGGAGATAGTAGACATTAATCAACAATAACTGTATACTAAATGATAATGAACATAATCAAGATTCTAGAAGTTAATGAATAGAAACTACATACTAAACAAGAGATATAGTAAATGTTAATGTTGTAATGAGACATGAGATGCATGTAAATTTCATATACAAACAAAACTGAGATCGTAAACATTAAATCAACGAAAGCTAAAGTCTAACAATTAAACATCTACTGAATGTCAATGAACAGAAACTACAGTCTAAACATGATACTAAAAATTAATCAACATAAGTTATGTTCAAAAAAATCAATAGAAGCTACAATTTAAATACTTATCAGATACTAAAGATTAGTGCAGCTTTATTCGGCCCGGAGCATTGACTCCCCATAACGAATATGCTAGCTTACATTCTAAACAGAGATTCTAAACATTAATCAACATAAGCTATAATCTATATACTAATTAGATACTAGACGTCAATAAACAAAAACTACAGTCTAAACATATATACTAAGCGCTAATGAACCAAGACTACAATCTATATACTAAACAAGGATATTAAACGTCAATCAACAGAAACTACATACTACTCAGATACTAAACATCAATCAACAGAAACTACAGCCTAAAAAGAGATACTAAACATCAATCAAGAGACACTAGAGTCTACAAACTAATCAGATACTAAACGCTAGTGAGCAAACAGTCAGTGGATTTCTTTAAAGACATGATCTTCACCCTCAAGATTTTGTTCATAGTTCTCTTACACTTTGAACCCTTTGTAGTAATACAACATATATAAAGAAATGCTTTCATACAAGAGCAATCAACTACCTAACATAAATTGAAGGATCACACTCAAGCTGAAAACAATCCTAACGGCTTATGCCCTTATTCATACCAAGTATCTTGATGAGACAATCCATTTGTAAGAAGAAATGACATATTCTATTATCAATCCAAACAATACTCCAGGTTCATAACCTATTGCCACACCACACTAAATTTATTAGAAACCTTTTCAGGTCTTACAAAATGTTGTAAGACTTTGATTCATGCACATCTAAGCAGCAACATTATATAAATATACAACTATTTTTTTTATAATAACCCAAATTTTAATCAGCATATAAATGAAAAATTATTTGCACGTTCGCATAGATCAAAATCTATTATGTGTTTTTTTCTCTTTACAACAAAAACCGAAAAGAAGCTAAGCATTCAAGAGATAGGTTTGGTTTCTCTTGCTCCAATACTTCATTTCCCACTTCTGGATTTTCATAGTGATATTTTGAGTCCTCTTCTCAAGAAGTTTGATCGTACGAATGTGAAATGTCACACAATCCAGTATCTGAAAGGCACTTCACGAGTGACTCCTTAGTAAAAGTTTGTTCATCCGCGCTCGTCAGACATAACGTTGTTTCTGAACATATCTCTATAGCCTTTTGGGGAATTCCATGTTTAAAATGGAGGAGTGAACCTATGTAATTATATAAGTAGTCCATCGTAAGTTCTTGTTAGATGAATTTGCTCCCCGTCATTCCAATACCCAGTGCGTGGTAAAACAAAAAACATTGGAGGATTATGACATGAGAATCTAGACTTGATTCTCAATTCAACCAAAAAAAGAAAAAAAAATCCAAATCCGAATGAATTCATTTCATTATAAATTAGTTATGTGCCTTTTAAATGTGAGAGTTGCCCCCAATGAACCGCAAACATGATGAAGTAACACATGTGCTGCTCCGAAAAGGCCAATAAAAGGTAGTAGGAAGCACGTCTCGATTGAATAAATCATAGTGAATGCACCCTTATCGAGTAGTTTTTTTAAAATAAGTTCTATGAAAATAAAAATTAATATCATAATACAATATTTGTTTTTAACTAATACTAATTTTTTTAGATGCTTAACTCAATAAGAAAATGAAATTTACCCTCTAAAGTATCTCTATAGGTGTTTATAAGGTGTGTGCAGAAAACCTTTTTTCTTCATCCTTCTTCAATTTTCTATTTTTTCTTTTCCTAATTAGTGAGATACCCAATAAAACTACCAATGGACTTGCTATTATAATGTTTTATAGGCATAATCACCAAGTCACACACTAAAGTGTACCTCTCAATAATGGACTGCGCATAATCTTATGTAATGTGCATAACCTTCTGCTATATTCTCTAGATATTATTTGATTAGTGAATTTTCAAATTTTGCTTATATGTCTTCTTTACAAATAATTTCACTAATAAAAGATGACATGACAAATTAAAAACTAGGACATGGTGTGATATGGATAATTGCATTTAATGTTAATTTATATTTTTAGTAGACTTTTTAGAATATCACTACCAGAATATGTGGCCATAACGAGTACGTATTATTTACGTCGACGTTACAACACCATTACGATGATTTTGAAAATCATCGTAAAGTAGAAATAATATTATAACAAAATTATTTTTTTGTAAAGGAGTCATTACTTTAAGACTACTTTACGATGACGTGTACATCTCATCGTAATGAAGTCGTTAATTTACAACTAAGTTACATCGAATATTTTTCATCTAGTTAACGACCAAATAACAAGGAATATATAAAAACGTGATAAATGTTTGTAAGTATTGTTGGTTGAAATGGTAGTAATGTAGTTGTTAAGTCGTAGTAAAGCATATGGTGCAGTAAATTTGTTGTAACATTACGACCTACCAAAATTGAAATTCTACTATAAATATGTTATCCTCTCTCATACTTAAGATGCACAAAAAAATAAAATAAAAAGAGTAAAAATAATGTCTCATGGGGGCAATATCTATGAGCTTCGATGTTGGATGTATGCATATTAAGATTCTGCGAGAATAGTGACAAACGAATTTCTCAACGGGACTGAGATATCAATGCACCAGGCCGGAGACAAGCCTCTCACGCAAGAAACGGGTAAAATGTTATGTCCAATGTCATAAGTTCAAGAATACCACGTTTGCTTGTAGTAAAATGGTTTGGAAACATATAGTAAATAGATGATTTACCCCCACATTAATACATTTGGTTTCACCGTGGAGAGGGTGATAGTAGGAATGAAGCTAGTAGTAATAATCAGTTTAAAGATGTTCGTAATAGGAAGAACTGAGTCATTTGCATTCTGAAAGTAGTTTCTCTCAGGAGGATCAGGTGGTAGATCATGATAGGATGCATGTATGGTTACAGATGCATTTCGTGAAACGACCTCAATAGTTGGTGCAGAAGTAGAAAATGTAGAGGGACCTAACTTGGATGCAAAAAGGTTTAATGATGAAATACTAGCTGCAGCTAATCAGCCAATTTATGAAGGTTGTAGAGAAGGTTTTTTCTAAATTTTCATTGGCAACTAGGAAGATGAATATCAAAACTGATCATAACTTACAAAGAAATTTGTATGGATGCATGGGCTGAGTTGTTTAAAAAGTATTGCCTGAAGATAATTTGTGTGTTGGAACCTATTATGAGATTCATAAATCAGTTCATAGTCTTGGCTTACCTTCGGAGATGATAGATGTGTGTATAGATAACTGTATGATCTACTGGATGAAAGATGTAAAACTTTTAGATAGTCAATTTTGCAAGAAACCACGATATTAACCGCAAGGACGTGGGTGGAATAGGGTACCGTACCAGCGGATGTCGTACTTACCTGTTACGGATAGGCTGAAAAGATTATTTCAATCTGAAAAGACTGCCACAACGATTAGATGGCATGCGTTACATACTCAGAAGGAAGGCGAGATCAATCATCCCTCAAATGTAAAAGAGTGGAAACACTTGAATTTGGTACACCCTGACTTTGCAAGCAACATTTGAAATGTTTATTTTGGGCTATGCACAAATGGATTTAGACCTTTTGGAATGTCTGAACGACAATACTCGCTTTGGCCAGTCATTCTGGCGCCATACAACCTTCCACCAGAGATGTGTATGGAAAGGAATTCCTTTTCATGAGTATATTGATACATGGGCCTAAGCATCTGAAGCGGTCCCTCGATGTTTTCCTACAGCATCTAATAGAATAACTGAAGAAATTGTGGTCAGCAAGGGTGCAGACATATGATTATTCAATGAAAACAAATCTTACAATGCGAGCAGCTCTTCTCTAGACCATCACTGACTTCCATGCATATGGGATGTTATCAGGTTGGACTACGAATGAGAGGCTACCTTGTCTTTATTGTATCCGAAGCACATGTGCATTTCAGTTGAAGTGTGGTAGGAAGACGTCTTGGTGTTATTGTCATCAGAGATATCTTCCCATTAACCATCCATACCAACGAAACAAGACATTTTTCAGGTCAAAAGTGGTTGTATGGGACACCGCTCCATCATATTTATCTGGAGAGGAAATTGAGAAGGATATTGATTACTATGGTGCACAAGAAACAATCCGCAAATGGGGTAATTCGCACACTCCTACAAATATGGCTGATGGTTACAAGACACAACATAATTGGCTTGAGAAGAGTATATTTTATGAATTTCCATACTAATAAAATCTACTTCTGCGACACAATTTTGATGTGATGCATGTAGAGAATAATTACTTTGACAACATCATTAATACATTACTGAACGTCTTCGGGAAGACAAAAGATAACAAGAACTCAAGGTTGGACTTGCTTGCATTATGTTCTAGGAGTGAGCTACATATTAAAAATAATGGGAAATTATGGTTCCCAATTTCATATTGCCAACATAAGCAAATGCAACGTTGTTCAAGTAAGTGGCATCAGATGCGAAGTTTTCTGATGGGTATGTTTTAAATCTATCAAGATGTGTTGAGCAATGACAAAAGTTTTAAGGGATGAAGGTTCATGATTGTCATGTGTTTATGCAATGAATACTATGTTTGCATTTGCGAAGTTGCTTCTAAAAAAAGGTTCACGAAGCACTTGCAGGTAACAAACTTACTTTGTGTAGAACATACTGATCGGATTTGTTAAAAACATTTATCTTATTAATTCCGTTGTACAATATTTTCAGGCATTTGAGATTTTTTCGGAGATCTTAGCTTGCATACCTTACCTAAAGATGTCATCTGAAACTTGATGAGAATATCTCAATCTTAATGTGAAATTTGGAGAAATTTTTTCCTCCATCATTTTTAACGTCATGGAACATCTAGTTGTCCACCTCCCGTATGAGGCATTGCCTTGTGGACCTGTTCATAATGGATGGATGTGTCGTTACGCGCGATCCATGAAACATTTGAAAGGGAAAGCAAACAATCTTGCAAGGGTGGAAGGTTCAATAGTTGCAAGAAGTTTGATTGAGGAAATATCTCACTTCACATCGTACTACTTTGGGTCACAAGTCCATACACGGAAAAGGGCTCCAAGCAAATATGATGATGGTGGTGTTATGCCGACATATATTATAGAAGGTGTTCCAAATGTTTTCTGACAGATTGGACGTCTAAGTGGGAAACTGAAAGAAGTTTGGTAGTCGAGTACAGAAGACGTTCACAGTGCCTACACATATATACTCCTTAACTGCGAGGAGATGCAGTCATTTGAAAGGTAATTAAATTTATTTACGCTCTGAAATTTTACCTTATATATAATATTGCAATACTAAATTAATGATCATTTGCAAAAACAAAGAGTTCGTTGCCTAGGTTGAAGAAACTATACCAGGAATATCAACTAATGATTTCAACAAAAGAAAAGAGCAACACTTCATGAAGTAGTTAAAACGCAAGTATAAATCACAATATAATTAATTATGTTAGTAAATTTATTATAAATTACATATTAATTAAGTTATATATAAATTACAGGTTGATTATGAAGATCCATTAGATCCTCCGAGGTTTCACGAATTGCTACAAGGTCTGGTCGCTAAGGTCAGCTTGATTATGATGATTTATTCTATCCTCCGTGGTTTCACGAATTGATACAAGGTCTTACTTGTTGATCCGCAAAATCCGGGATATGAAGATCTTGCAGATGATATAGCGGACGGACCCAACGAAGATGATTTGAAGAAAGTGATGATCCTAGTGACGACTCGAGTGATGGTTCTCATGACAAGTGAATTTAATTATGTTACAATGCTATGTTTCATTTTATTGTTAGGCTAATTGTATTGCATTATCTTTTTACTTATACAACAAATAAATGTCTAAATAAAAAAAATCATATGAAAATAAGTTATTACATGTTGTGGTTTGAGGTTAAGAATTTAAAGGAATGTTAATAACTTAGAATTTATGGTTTTTGGGGTTCTGATGCTAGGGTATAACCACAATTCGTTGTAACTTAGTAGCTAAAACTGCAAGGGTCCTCCCTAATTCGTCGTAACAACCAAAACGCGGATCTTCCCTAAGTCGTCGTAATCACCAAAACGTGGGTCGTCTCTAATTCATCGTAATCACAAAAACGTGTGTCATCCCTATGTCGTTGTACCGTTACTTCTACATTACGACGATTTCAAAATCTCAATATAAACTCAATCAGCCGAAGCCATTTAGTTGTTCATTCGTCTCTCTCTCTCTCTCTCTACCATCGATCCTCTCTCTAAGGTATGTTTTTCTGTTTAGTTTTAGGTGGTTAGTTTAGGATGGAATTAGATTATTTTTGGAATTAGCTTAGGATGGAATTACATTAGGTTTGGAATTAGTTTTAGATTAATTTTTAATAACGGACTAAATTTTCTAATCATAATTTTAATTTTTTTTGTTTTTTAAACAGATCGTCGATACGGCTGCTAGCGGTAGGAAAAGACTTAGGAACACCAGACCCTCCTATGTGTCTACATTTCTCGGTGGGAAGGATGAACCATCAGCTTCTAGCTATGGCACTGCATCTTCCTAGGAGTTTGTCCCTGAGAGCTAATCTCAGGGAAGATCACCGCAGACGACTCACCCGTCTATGCCTTGTCCTCTCCTCCACCGTCGTGTGTGCCTCATGATTTGTATGAGCCTCCTCCACACCAGCCTCAGCAGCCTTCCACAGCTCATGATGATGGTCTCCCAGCTCCTTATGATGGTCCCCCAGCTCCTGAAGCTGCTCCGGTTCCTGCAGTTGTCTGTCCGGATTTGATGGTGCCATTGGATGCTTTGTATGCTAGGTTTACGATGAAAGACCTCCTCCAAATGTCGGGATGAGAGGGTTTAGGCATCATTGACCCTGATCGACCAGTCAACACTTTTTAAATAATTTCTATATATTTTTAATCAAAGTTTTAATTGCATTTATTACAATTATATATCGGTCTAATTTATTTTTTAGATTTTTTTTCAGGTTTCCGACGGACGATTGCCTGGGACAGAGCATTTCGGATATCATCAAGGAAAACTTCCTAGTACCGCATTCGAATTGGTCTATTACACCGGACCACGTTCGGAGGACTTGGTAAAGTGCTTTGCGTGAGTTTTAATTATTAATTTTTTTTATTATTTTTTGAAATTGTTTTATTTATTTTGCAGCAAGGAATTGGTCTATTGCTGTCAACGAGCAGGTGAAAACAGCGTTCAACGCTAAGGCGACGGTTCTCCTGAAGAACATTGTTGGCGACTGGAAGGTGAAGTGGGAGGTTTTAGGGGATGACGCAAAACACATCTACAGTAGTGATTACATTTGAACAGGCATGAAGGCTTACTGGACTTTGCGTCGGTCACTTCGAAAGTCCAATAATTGCTTTGTGGCCCGGTTGACGCTTGATCATGATGGTAATTTGCCACTATATTATACTTCCAGACAAATCCCACATATCGGATGACCTTAAAAATTGTAAATCTTCTTTCTTAATTTTTTGATTATTAATGATTTGTTTATTGAATGCCTGATTTTAGTTTTAAAATTTTTGTAGGCCGTTTGGGAAAGTGCACCACCATCTTTTTCTGACTTTATAAGACGACACACCAACATTTTGATGGGACGTCTGTGGATCCTCGAGCAAATATTATCTACAACAATGTGAAGGCACGGATCCAGGTGGTCCAGACTGAGTTATCGCAACAAAGTCTGGAAGGCGAACCGGTCTAAATGTCCACTATCGAAGAAGATAAAATTTTTGAGCAGGTAAAATATTAAATCTTTTAAATATATGTTTATATACCTTTTAATCTTTTACTTTTAGATATTTACTAATATTTATTTCATAAATTAAAGCTTCTCCTAAAGAAAAGGGGACGGATGGTCAGGCTCTGTACGGTGAGCAATGTCTCATGGGCTATAGCAGCCTATGCTGCAAGAAGGCAGGAAGATTCTCAGCTCCAGGCAGATTTGACGGCTGCCAACCAGGTCATATCGGAGCTGTGGACGGACACCCACATCAACAGGACCCAAATTAGGGCCATGGCGGCGATGTTCGATCTCATTGCATAGACAAACCCTGCGCTTGCACAGATGTTGCAGAATATACGTCTGACCATTAACCTCGACCCCACTCCAAAAGAGCAGGCGGAGATAGACCAACATGGCGAGCACCATAGTTCTCAGCTCTTCGACGACCTAAACCTTCATACTAAAGTTTTTTTGGTTTTGTATTTTGGATAATATTATATTTTGGATATGACATTTTGTATATATTAGATTTTTTCTTTTAATTTTTTCAAATTTAACAATCTTATAAATCTTTTAATTTAAAATTAAAACTATAATTTTCCTAAATTAATAGAAACGACGTAAATTAGTCGTAAACATTACGACGAATTAACATTGACAGGCGATGTAAGCTGGTCGTAATTTTTATGAATAATTTACATCGACAGTCGATGTTAATTCGTTATAAAATTTACGACCGTTGTTAGTCGTAAATATTACAACGATTTTACTATGATTTATTCATTACGACGAATCAGTAATGACTAAAGAAATATTGTCGTTAGTTCGTCGAAATAAGTCTATTACGACGAACTAACGACTACATGTGTAGTCGTTATACTTTTTTTTTTTCTTTTAGTGTATGGTAATAACTCATACATCACAATTCAAATAATATGTTCAAAAATAACATAAATAATATAAATATATAAATATAAAAAAATATATTAGAGATTTCAAAACATTATTTAACTCTATGTTTATAATTATATAATTTTAATTAAAAAAAAGTTCTTCAAAATTTTATGTCATTTTATATTATATAATTTTAATTACCAAAATAGACTTTTTATTTTGAAAATTTTAATATATTTTGTTCTTTTTAAAAATTTTATACGCACTTCCAAAACCATAACCCATAACTCTAAATCCCAAGTCTAGATTAGTTAACCCAATGGTTATAAATATATATTTACACTATTTAATAAAGTCTATTTTGTTCAATTTTTTCCTTGAATGATATTTTTATGACAAAAAAAGTTTTTAGGTATATCTTAGGGTATTCTTCAATTTTTAATCCTAATATCATTAATAATCTTTTGTTATCGATAAATTTTAGAAATATTTTTAGTTTTATTTTTTGATTGTTATAAAAAATTTTCATCAAATTTTTCTCTTTTAGTTAATAAAATTTGATAACCAAATTAAATAAATGAATGTCTATCTAAGACTATATATTTCAAATCTATATTTAAAATAAAATTTATTTATTGGGAATTTGCCAAATATGACTCAAAGTATACCCAACCATCAATCAAATGCAAAACCAACCTAAAAGTGTTGTGAAATTACAACCAGCCCCTTATGACCAGACTTTGACCAGAATATCGAAATAATTTATGGAAGACTTCCGCGTAGGTCATCTGATAGACTACTTTCATGTAAGTCGTTTAGTTAAAATTAAATATTTAAGTTTTATTGTCTAATTGCAAAAATAACCTTAGACGACTTATATATAAATCGTCTAGTTAATATTAAATACTAAAGTCATGTTTTCAGCCAGACGACTTACAAGTAAGTCATCTCGAAAAAGTCAAATTTCTGACACAATTTGGTCAAATGCAAAACTAACTTGTTTATCCTAGACGACTTATCGAGAGGTCTTCTGTGGTATTTTGAGATTTTTTTGTTAACAAAGAAAATTGGAAGACCTCCAGATAAGTCGTCCTAAAAAAAACATATAAAAGTCAATTAAAAAACTAACATCTGCATTGACCAGACGACTTCCATGAAAGTCTTCTACGTCCAGACGACTTCCGTGTAAGTATTCTACGTCAAGACGACTTATACGGAAGTCGTCTATGCGAACACATCTAGAAAAAAACTGAATTCATACCTTAAATTAGTGAAATAACTTCCTTACCACACAAAACTATTCTCCAAGCACACGTAAGCTCAAAAGAAAGCGACCCACCAAGAATCGTAAGCTTGAATCAAAATCTTGAATTTTTAAGATGAATATAGAGAGAAAGTGAAAAAAATAGTTTTTGAGCATAATAAATAAGATAAGAGGATTGAAAACCGATTTATAGGTGCATTAAGAGCTTCAAATTGGTTGTTCATGGTAGTTGGTGTATTGATGGCAATGGCATTATTGTAAATACTTGAAGAAGATGAGGATGATAAACTAAAATACTTATTTTCGAAGAAAAAAATAATGGCATTTTCGTGAATAATCAGAACTTTTAGGGTGAATAGGGAAAATGAAAATTCAAAAAAAATTCATAGGTTAGTATTGTGTTTGACTTTAAGTTTTAGGTCGCTTTTGCAAAAAAAAACTTTATTTATATATTAATTATGTGTGTAATTAAATCAAAATTTAAATATTCATATAAAATATAATAAAATATATAAAAAAATAAAATATATTGAAAATATTTTAAATATAATTTTAAATTAAAAGTTTTACTTTTTCACTTGGTGTAGGAAAACACATAGTTCTACCTTATATCTTATATAGACCTTTTAACATTGAAATAGAGTAATTTTTATTAAAAATTAAAGATTTAAGCCACTTTTCGTTTAATTTTTGTTAATAAAAAACAGATCTTTTTAAAATTTTCTGATATGAATAAAATTTTAAAAGTAATTTTCCTTTTTACGAATACTACAAATGGTAAAAGTGAAAGATTACGTGAGTTTTTACCCTTCAATTCTTTCGAAAAATATTGTTCCATTCAAAGCAATGCATTTCAAAAATAACTTATCTTATCTTTTTGACTTAGTAAAAACTAATTTCACTAGAATTTATGTTAGAAATCTTCATGCATTTCATAAGATTTCTAAAAATATGTATCAATTAATCTTATTGAAAAAGATTAAATTTAGAGAAAAATTAGAAATGTACGTCAAAAGGAAGATTTATTTTGAAAACTACAGTTTCATTTAAATTATTTAAAATCTACATTGTCTACAACGTAAAGTGTCTAAACTATCTATATTGAATATTTATACTTACTAGAACCTTTCTCCGCGCTACGCGCGGATAATGACCGTAAATATATTTTATTTTGATCTTTAATTACAATGCAATCGATTTTTATTTTTGTTTTAAGTTTATTATTTATATTATTGACTATTTATCTTAATTTTAATACTTTTTGTTTGGTGTTTTTCCATAAGTAATTACTTTAATTTTTGATATTTGAATTTTGTATGCAGTCTATGTAAACTAAAAACTATGATTTGCATGACTAATTTCACAAAGTCGACCGTGCTTATTATCGTTATAAAAGAATATTAAACAGGTTTAACCATCAAACAGAATTTAACTAATGTATGAGATCAATAGTTTGTGATAATATGGTAGAGTGTATATCAAAGAGAAGACGTGTAGTTGTAATTTGCATTGTATAAGGCCTGAAAATGTTGAAGTAGCAATCAGTAATTTTAATATAATTTTCCTCCTTCCAAACTATCATGGATAGTCCATCCGTGGCTTTGTTTTCTATCCTTGCTTTACACATTATCTCAAATCGTAACCTAGTAATTTTGTTAACCATTTTTGGTAGTACAAGGATTCATCTCTCTGTTTCAGCAGGAATTTCAAACTTATTGGTCCGTGTGCACAATGAACCTTCGGTCAAAGAGGAAGTGTTTCCATTTTTGAATGGCCATTACGATGGCCATTAGTTCCCTTTCATAAATCAGTTTAGGCTGCTCCTTTTCTGACAACCCCTTACTGAAGTATATATATATATACATGTTTTAGCATATGAGGATAGAGTTAACGGACATACTTTTTTTTTGGTTAACGGACATACTTGACAGCAGTTTAGTTGTGATTTTTGTTGTAGCATACGAGGGTGAAGATAATATACCGAAATTAACGCCTAAACATAGGAAAACATCAAAAAGTGTTATTTTTAATAATTAAACCAACCACATATTGAATTGAACGGCAAGTAGAATCGTTTTTTTTACCCTGGTACGATGTTACATCATTGAAATATTTTGGTAAACTATGTTCTTCACTTTTAAAAAATGTAAACTATTTTCTTTAGTGATCTTCAATCAAACATATGAGAAAACTACATACAGTTGATCATGAGTGAAGACCGGTTTTGGCAGATATAAGAGAACTCCTTTCATATTTTTTTCCTTGGGTCTTCTTTGTCCATGCACGAATTTGAACCAAAATTTATAAAAATATGAGCACTTATCATCTCCTTTAAAATTATATGCTACTTCCCCTTAGAACATGCAACTGAGGGTTTTCCATGGATCTTTAAAAAATTATAAATGAATGTAAAAAGGTGAAATAGATTATATAAAGTTCTCAAAAAGAATTAATTAGAACCAGTTTAGAAACTGTATGGTCATTTCACATAGTTAAACTGGTTCATCATAAAAAAAAATTTGAGAAAATTTTATTTTATTAAACTATTATTATTTGTGGGTTTAGATATCGATTATTTGAAAATTTCACGGCTGATGTTTCTCATAAAAATGAGTTTCATGATCATCGATGTATAAATTCCGGTTGGATCACTTTTATTATTATAGTAATGATATGACATTTATTAAAATGTCCAATCTTAGTGTTGTTAAAGAATACATTTTTTATTGATAGAAGAGTCATCTTTCTAAACGCCTCATGATTTTTTTTTGTTATCTTTGTTATTTTTGTTATCCTCAAACCGTCTGAGTCCACCCACCTTCAAGAGGATATTCAATCTGAGAGAATGAAAGCCAGAACAGAGTAGGTAAAATGCTGCACTTTTTACTCCTAAAGACCAATGTATCTCCTAGGAAAAATTACTTTCTTAAGAAAAAAAGAATGCTAAGATTACCATAAATAATACATATTATAGCTTTCAGGCTACATTCAATAGTCAGAACTCGTCTTCCTTACCTTTCGTCTCAAGGTCAACCCGCTAATAGAGTAAGTAAGCATGAATAAGGGACGTGTAAGAATGTGAAGAAGGTCTCAAACCTACTTTCTTCATCCAAAGGAAAGCATCAGCGGCCATATCAGTCATCTTCTTCGTCCTCTCGTGCACACTAATCAAATCACAATGTAAACCAGTGAGTTTCTTTTCAAGTTGAAGTTTTCTCTTCTTAAAGATTTAGGTCTTTGGCAAGGGCTTGAGAACCACTATAAACCCACGGACCTTTGATTTATTGTCTTTCCATAAACCATTTTCTGCTACAACCTCATCCACTTGCTAAAACATGACCGTATATTCTAAGGATCACCAGAAAAGTACTCGGAAGCCTCACATTCAGATAATCACATACCTAATGAGCTGACTCCAAATATCGTGAGCTTGCTTCTACACAGATTGTAACATGGATTACATTCTGCATAACTTATTTTCTCCAGGGGATGTAATATAAAGATTTGTCATTCGGCGTGAGCAAAGACAGAAGTTATCGTGGAAACATGATTGGGCCATCGCCACACAATTGATATGAGCTCACAAGTTTCTTTGTTTCCTCCCTGTGAAAAAATATTTTAAAAACCAAACTAATCAAAAACATATACAAAGAGCAATATGAACAACATCAATTAAAAAACTTTAAGCTAAAATCATAAACTTTAAGGACTTTGGTAGCCGATCAAAATTAATCGAAGACCGAGAAGAAGAGGATGCTTGAAAATAAATAGGGTTTAACCTTGAAACCATGATGAAGTTGGGAAATTTCACCGAACAAAATCCTCGTTACGTGCATCTTTTATTCCTCGTCGGTGATGCAATTGAAAGATCAAGCCCTTGTGACCCTCCTTATAAACTTTCTCTCCGATACATGATCTCCTCGCAAACTTGAAATTTGAAAATGAGTATCCAACAAACACAAATAAATCAATCGGGAATTCATGGTTGATTTTGACAGAGCCTTAATGGTGGATTTTCTCAGAGCATTGGAGCTGGAAAACGCCTTTTTGTTATCCATGGAAGCCGTCGAAGTGGTGAGTTATCAGTAAGGGGATTGGAAAGTTGGGATTTTGGATTCGTGGGAGTAATATACAGGTGTAGGTTGAGGGGATATGAAAAGTTTAGGTAGTATTTAAAAATTGAAGTGGTAAAGAGCTTTGATGATTAATAATAATGGAAGAATATGTTTTATACGTTAGATTTTATTTTTGAGGGAGATGAAAGAAAGGAGGTTGAAGGAGATAAGAAGGATATTGACTCTTTTATGGGCTTGTATTGGGCTAAATAAGAAATAATATGGTTGTCGTTTATATCAGAAGGATGGTTCGACGTGGCAAAAGAAAGCTTTATTATTGGTTGATTTTTAAGTCTGACGTGGATAGGCTAAATGGAGTTCATATTCTCCTTTTAGTATTGTAAGATTCTAATATTTGAGTGTAAAGTATACTATAATGGTTTAGAAATGGGGGGTTTTGCAAAAGTGACCCAAAATTTAAAGTCAAATGCAAATATGACCCAAGATTTTTTTGGAATTTTACTTTCACCTCATTCACCCTTAAAGTTTTGATTATTCACAGAAATGCCATTGCTTTTTTTTTGAAAATGAGTATTTTACTCTATCATCCTCATCTTCATCAAGTATTTACAATATTGTCATTGCCATCAATACACCAACCACCATTAATGACTTCTTCCCAAGGATTTCCACTCTGATTTTGGTTGGATCTACTTTGTAACAGATTAAAAGATGAAGGTTTTGATGGATATTGGTTTGATGGACGAATTAGGGTTGATATATGGCTGGGTTGAAGGGGAATCATTGGATTGATACACTGAGGTTGCGGAATGGCCTCATATACTCCTCTCTCTTACTCTGGATTCGACACACCAGTCAGTTTGAGAGCTTGTTGATTGTTTTGGGTTCACACACCTCACAATCAAGTTGTTCAAAGAACAAATGAATCACCAAGAAGAAAAGAGTTTTTGATAAAAATGATGATTGAGTCAGAACTGAAACAAAGCAACAATTTAAAGGGAAAATCAAGAGCAACTCATGCATGAGGGCCTTGAGAGTTGTAGTTTCGTGCATGAGCACCTAGGGAAAAGAAATAAAACAAAAACATAAATAAACTAGCTGTCATAGGAAACAGCAGAGTAATTGAAGGTGGTTGGGATGGTGGTGGTTGGGCCAAGGATCTCTTTTTCACTTTCTTGGTTCTGAATAAGGCCAACAATCTTCTCAATTAGTTTCTTGGACCTGGATCTCGTGATGGGCCCAATAGATATGACAAATGGATCTTCTTTCTGGTCTTTGGACTTCTTTTGGGCTGAGAGAGAGACATCTTCATTTTGGGCCAGATTCACGCCATCTTCTTCATGATAACTTGGTTCTTGCATCCATTTAGGTTCATCATCAGGTTCCTCTAAGGTTGGCTCATCCTGGATTGCATCATCCCCTCCTCCCTTGAAAGGATTTTTCCTCAAATCCGAATGATCTGCATGAAAAGAAGCCAAGTCAGACACATTGAAAGTTGAACTCACAGAATACTTACCTTGAAGATCAATCTTGTATGCATTGTTGTTGATTCGCTCAAGGACTTTGAAAGGACCATATCTTCTTTTCATTAGTTTGGACTTTCTTTCATTTGGGAATCTATCCTTCCTGAGGTGTATCCACACCAAGTCTCCAAGGTTAAAGATCAGTTCATGCCTTCCTTTGTTGGCATACTTCTCATACTGCTTTGTCATGGCTTCAGTGTTCTCCTTAACCTGTTTATGCAAAGACACAACAAACTCGGCCTTCTTCTTGCCATCAAGGTTAGCTTGTTCTTTCAAAGTAAAAGACAACATATCCAAAGGAGTCAAAGGGCTAAACCCATAAACAATCTGAAGTGGAGAAAACTTAGTAGCCCTATGAACAGAATGGTTGTATGCAAATTCGACATGAGGCAAACAATCCTCCCAAGTCTTAAGATTCTTTTTCATGATTGCACGCAAGAGAGTAGACAGAGATCTATTAACTACTTCAGTTTGTCCATCAGTTTGAGGGTGACAAGTAGTAGAAAATAGTAATTTGGTTCCAAGTTTAGCCCACAATGTTTTCCAGAAATGACTTAAGAACTTAGTATCTCTATCAGACACAATGGACCTAGGCATTCCATGCAATCTAACCACTTCTCTAAATAACAAATCAGCAACCAAAGAAGCATCATCGGTTTTGTGACAGGGAATAAAATGAGCCATCTTAGAGAATCTATCAACTATAACAAAGATGGAATCTCTTCCCTTCCTAGTTCTAGGCAGTCCAAGCACAAAGTCCATTGAGATATCTACCCATGGTTCAGATGGAATAGGCAGAGGCATATACATACCTTTGGTTTGGTTTGTTGCTTTGGCTTGTTTGCAAGTAACACACTGATTACACAGCTTCTCCACATCTTTTCTCATTCTCGACCAGTAAAAGTGATGCTGCAAACTCTTCAAAGTTTTGTCAATGCCAAAATGACCCATCAATCCTCCTCCATGTGCTTCCCTGACAAAGAGATCTCTCAAAGAACAGTTAGGAACACACAATCTTGATTCATAAAACAGAAAGCCATCATTCTTGAAATGTTTTTCTACAGCAATCTTGTCACAGTTAAGATAGACTTCTTTGAAATCAGAATCAGTGGCATAGTATGACTTAATCTGTTCAAAACCGAGGAGCTGAGTTTCCAAAGTAGAGAGAAGAGTGTACCTCCGAGAAAGGGCATCAGCAACCACATTCTCCTTACCTTGTTTGTACTAAATGACATAAGGAAATGTTTCCAAGAACTCCACCCATTTGGCATGTCTTTTGTTGAGCTTTTGCTGACCCTTCAAGTGTTTCAAGGATTCATGATTAGTATGAATGAAAAACTCCTTGGGCCAAAGATAGTGTTGCCAAGTCTGGAGTGCGCGGATCAGGGCATAGAGCTCTTTGTCATAGGTTGGATAGTTCAATGTTGCACCTCCAAGCTTTTCACTGAAAGAAGCTATGGGTTTTTTCTCTTGCATTAAAACTGCCCCAATACCTACACCAGAAGCATCACACTCTATTTCAAAAGTTTTTACAAAATCAGGAAGCATAAGAAGTGGTGCATTAGTCAACTTCCCTTTTAACAGATTGAAAGCCTCTTCTTGAGCTGGACCCCAAGTGAATCCCACAGTTTTCTTGATCACTTCAGTGAGAGGTGCAGCAATGGTGCTAAAGTCCTTCACAAATCTCCTATAGAATCCAGCAAGACCATGAAAAATTCTCACTTCTCCCACGTTTTTAGGAGTTGGCCACTCTCTTATAGGTTTTACTTTCTCTTCATCTACTTGTATTCCCTGAGAAGTAACAGCAAGGTTATCTGTTCCAAAAGAGCACTTTTTATAATTGGCAAACAAGACTTCTTTCCTCAGGACATCTAAAACCTTTCTCAGATGTTCAACATGATCAGATAAGGTTCTACTGTAAATTAGGATGTCATCAAAGTAAACCACAACAAACAACCCTATGTAAGATCTCAAAACATGATTCATGAGTCTCATAAAAGTGCTAGGGGCGTTTGTTAAACCAAATGGCATCACAAGCCACTCATACAAGCCATGTTTTGTTTTAAAAGCAGTTTTCCATTCATCCCGCTCTTTCATTCTAATCTGATGATACCCACTTTTCAAATCAATTTTAGAAAAATAGCAAGAACCATGAATTTTATCTAGCATATCATCAAGACGAGGAATGGGATGTATGTACTTTACCGTGATGTTTTTGATGGCTCGACAGTCTACACACATTCTCCATGTTCCATCCTTCTTTGGAACAAGCAGCACAAGAATAGCACAAGGACTGAGGCTTTCTCTGATGTGTCCTTTATCCATAATCTCAGTAACTTGTCTTTGAAGCTCCAATGTTTCTACAGGGTTAGAACGATAAGCTGGTCTGTTTGGTAAGGAAGCTCCTGGCACGAAATCAATCTGATGTTCTATGCCACGGATTGGAGGCAGACCTTGGACATTTTCCTCTGCAAAGACATCACTATACTCCTGCAAAATAAAATCAAACTTTCTCGAAATAGCTGGTGCACTGTCAGAAGATGAGGTTAGTGTTCTCTTGTAAACAAACAAGATCATAGTCTGCTGAGCATACATGTTTCTCTTAACCTCAACATTCTTGACAAATAAATTGGAGTTTCTTACCTTCTATTCCTTGTCAGCCTCTCTTTTGTTTTTCAGTTGTACCTGGTCAAGATGAACTTCGTGAGGTGACAGTGGGACTAATGTGATCTTCTTTCCTTGGTGCTAAAAGGAGTGGCGATTTGTGAAGCCATCATGCAACAATCATACTGCCAAGGTCTCCCTAAGAGAATATGTCCAGCATCCATAAGAAGAACATCGCACAATACTTCATCTGCATATCTTCCAATGGGGATAGGAACCCTAACTTTCTTCTGGACTTTCAAATCTCCATCTTCACTAAGCCACTGCAGAGTGTAAGGCTTTGGGTGTTTCTGAACCTTCAGATTAAGCTTCTCAACCAGGGATGACCTCGCCACATTGGTGCAACTTCCTCCATCAATAATCAAGCTGCAAACCTTATCTTGAATCTGACATCTAGTATGGAACAAGTTCTCACGCTGGTTCTGCTCTTCTTCATTTTGCTTCACACTCAAAGTTCTCCTAGTAACCAGTAGCTCTCCTTTGACAGGATAATCCATGTTTTCTTCATCAGTATCAATCAAGAGTTTCTCTTCTTCAGATTCATACTCTCCGTTCTCAAGCAGGATCATCAGCTTCTTGTTTGAGCACTCATTGGCATAATGTCCAATGCCATGACATTTAAAACACTTCACATCTCTGGATCTCGTGGCTGGAGCTTTCCCTTTGTCATCTCTGCCATTTCCAGAAGTCTTAATCTACTCTTTTGGCTTGTTGAAAGCCTTCTTTTATTTGTTGTAGGCTGGTTTAGAAGTTGATCCATACTGGTTTCTGGTATAGGACTTCCTCTTGTTATGTTGCTCAATAAGCACTGCTTTGTGAAGAAGTTCCTCCATAATGTTGAACTCTTGAATCTCTAGTCGATCCTGCACTTCTTTGTTCAAGCCTCCCTGAAACCTTGCCATGGTTGATTCATCATCTTCATTAACATTGGCCTTGATCATGAGAGTTTCCATCTCCTGGATGTAATCTACAACACTTTTAGTTCCTTGAGTCAGTCTTCTGAGTTTTTGATGGAGATCTCTGCCATAGTGACTTGGAACAAATCTAGCCTTCATGAGACTCTTCATCTCGCACCAGAAAGTAACTGGAGCCATTCCAGTGTGTCTTCTCTTGTGCATAGTCTGTTCCCACCAGTTGACTGCATATCCACTAAACTCAGTTGCAACAAGTTTCACTTTCTTCTCTTCAGTGTAGTTTTGGCACCCAAAAACTAACTCCATTTTTCTTTCCCACTCCATGTAAGCATAAGGATCATTCTTACCAAGGAAAGATGGAATTCTCAGCTTGATATTACCCAGGTTGTCATCAGTTCTTGGTCGTGGGTTGTGGCGTCTCCTGGATCTAACATCACTCCTTCATGAAGATGAATAAGCATCATCTGAATCGTTCTCTTTAGCTTCTCCTCTGGTTCTTCTTCTAGAGCGGTCAGCAGTTCTGTTTCTAGGATGTCTAGTTCCATAAAAGAACTCATTAGCTTCCTCTTCTCTTTTTGACAACTTATCTGTGACCTGCTTGGTAATCTCAGCAATCAAAGCATGCATCTAAAAAGGATTAATATTGATAGTAGGTGTTGTCTCCTCTGCTTGATTATTGTTGTCGCCTGACATGGTTCCTGTAAAAATCAACAAACTTTAGCAAAACACAGAACTCACTCTTTCTCTCACGATCCTCCTTTGTTCTCTCAAGTTTTGTGGTGAAGGTAATTCAAAAGTTCTGTAACCAACCCAATCAAATGAAACTGCAGAAACCCAAAATCCCAAAGAAAAGAGAAAGATAGACAGATTGCAAGATTTTGGATGAGCAAGTGATTTTACCAAACCTCAGTCCGATTTCTCCTAGACTGAACCTGATTTCTCTTGGGGATATTTTAATCAGATCTTGCTCACTTGCAAACAGATAGACAGATAAGAGATTGATAAGAACAGAAATACCCAGAATAAAAGATGAATTCGAAATCCCAAAGAGATGAACTTGAAATCCCATAAAGTTTCAGACTTTGATAGATTAGAGATTAAAAAAATAACCCAGAACTTGTAGATCGACAGAATGGTTGCTCTGATACCACTTAATGACTACTTCCCAAGGATTTCCACTCTGATTTTGGTTGGGTCTACTTTGTAACATATTGAAAGATGACGGGTTTTGATGGATATTGGTTTGATGGACGAATTAGGGTTGATATATGGCTGGGTTGAAGAGGTTGCGGAATGGCCTCAGATACTCCTCTCTCTAACTCTGGATTCGAGACACCAGTCAGTTTGAGAGCTTGTTGATTGTTTTGGGTTTACACACCTCACAATCAAGTTGTTCAAAGAACAAATGAATCACCAAGAAGAAAAGAGTTTTTGGGAAAAATGATGATTGAGTTCATAACTGAAACAAAGCAACAATTTAAAGGAAAAATCAAGAGAAACTCGTGCATGAGGGCCTTGAGAGTTGTAGTTTCGTGCATGAGCACCTAGGGAAAAGAATAAAACAAAAACGTAAATAAACTAGTTGTCATAGGAAACAGCAGAGTAATTGAAGGTGGTTGGGATGGTGGTGGTTGGGCCAACGATCTCTTTTCACTTTCTTGCCAACAATCTTCACAATTAGTTTCTTAGACCTGGATCTCGTGATGGGCCCAATAGATATGACAAATGGATCTTCTTTATGTTCTTTGGACTTCTTTTGGGCTGAGAGAGAGACATCTTCATTTTGGGCCAAATCCATGTCATCTTCTTCATAATAACTTGGTTCTTGCATCCATTGAGGTTCATCATCAGGTTCCTCTAAGGTTGACTCGTCCTGGATTACATCAACCATGAAAAAAAAATTTGAAGCTCTTAATGCACAAAAAAAATCAATTTTTCTCTTCTTTTTCTTGTTATTCACTCAAACCACATTTCTCTCAAAATTCATCCAAAAAATCAAGATTTTGATTTCAAATTTTGTAAGGTTCATAGAGACATTGAAACTCATGAGTCTTGGTCAATAAATGAGTTTGTAGCATTCTTGGTGAAGTTCTATGAGTTTAGAGAAGCTAAACAAATCATCTCACGGGTTCAAGATATGAAATTGATTTTTTTCAGATTTGTTCGTAAAGAAGACTTCTCTAGTCTTCTGATCAATGCATAGGTTAGTTTTGTGATTGACCATTTCTGTGTTTTTTATAGAAGAATTCTACGGAAGTCTTCTACCTTTCCTTTATTAATAAAAAATAGGGAGAACCGAGAAGATTTCCCTAGAAGTCTTCTCGTAAATAATTTTTTTTAGTATTAACTGTCAATTGCAAAAGTAGTCCATGCAGACTTGTTGTGACACTGAGACGACTTCATTTAATAGTAAAGAAGACTTCTTGAGAAGTCTTCTCAAATTTTATTCCTGGTTTTTGGTCAAAATTGTGGTTCCGATGGAACACTTCTAGCGAAGTCTTCTCTCGAAAAATCAAATATAGTCAATTACAAAAGTAACCCAGGAAGACTTCTTGCGATAGTGAGAAGACTTCATGTAAACATAAGAGTCTTCTCAAAGTCTCCTATAAAATTCAAATTATTTACAAACTTTGGTCAACTGCAAAACTAACTTTTTATCATAGAAGACTTCTATAAGATTTTCGAAAAAAAAATTCAAATTCAAAAGTAAACCAATATTTACAAAGGAGGACTTCTAAAGATGTCTTATGTAGAGTATACTTCTTAAGAAGTCTTCCTTCATAAATTTGCAATTGAAAAAATGACCTAAACAGAAAACTTCTTAAGAAGTCTACTCTACAAATAATTTCAAGACATCTTCTACGTCAATCTTTATTAAACTTCAATTTTCTCAAAACGTAAAATGAATTTTGCTTTTTTCTTGTTAATTCATGTGTATTAGTCAATATTGTAGCTGTTGAGTGAAATTCATAAGTTAATTAGTGATAATTATGAGGTTACAAACATTCATGTTTATTAATGTTTTTAACTAAAATGAGAAGATTTACAAGAAAATCTTCCGTGAGAGGACTTACATGAAAGTCTACTACGTTCGTTTTTGTAAAACAATTTAAGTAACTTCAATATATATTTTCTAAATTTCAAAAGTGTCAAGTAACTTCAACAATAGCAAGTTATGTGGTTTAATATGTCTTCTTATATCTTAAGATATAACTTTTAATTTTATGAAATTTAAAATTGCAATTTTTACTTAAAAACTAAGTTTCCCGCTTAATTTTAATTTTCCGCTTAAATTTCCCGTTTCTGAAAAGACTTTTGAGAAAAAACTTAAAGTTTTTCTAGTGAGACTTATGTATTGTTTGATGTTGGTGAATTTGACTAAGTTTTCTTGAGAAGTCTTTGTGGTAAATTTGACTAAATTTTTATGTTGTTTTGGGTAGTATGGTTAAAATAGTTTTTGTTATGAAGTTTCAATAATGCCAAGCACTTTTGAAAAATAATATTGTAGACATCAACATATTTATTAATTATTTTCATTAACATATTTTCAAATTTACAAAATAGTTCATAATTAAAAAAAATACACACAATAATCATTAAACATACCATAAACAAAAGAATTACAAAATATTCATTAACATCTTCATGAGAGACTTCTAGAACTTCTGAAAAACTTGTGGAAAACTTCCAAAAGACTTCCGGAAGACTTTTCATTAAACACGAAACTTAAATTCAACTAAAATTTAAGCGGGATGTCAACCAGAAATTTTCCAAGAATCTTCTGAAATTTTCCAAAAGTCTTTCGAAGTCTTCCAGGAGTTTTCTGAAGTCTTCCAGGTTTCTTCCGAAGTCTTTCTAAGTATTCTCTTCTTCTACTTCGTACCAAGAAGAAAATATTAGATTCTTAACCAAAGAACACTATCAAAAACAAAAGAGGAATCAAAAAGGTCAAACCTTTAAACTTGTTAATGCCTATAGAGGTTTCAACTACATAAAATGTTGTGTTATATTCTTTTCTTTCATACCAAAAAAAAAAGGTCAGACCTTTAACCATTGAACATTATCACAAACATAAAAGAAGAACCAAAAATATCATACATTTAACTTTGTTACATTAAGTTGAATATACAACTTTTTAGAATCTAATATATAAAACACACAAAAAATACATATTCGAAATTATAGATCTACCTTTAAAGGAGTGAAAGATGAGAACCATGTAATGAAAAATTTGCAAAAACAAGATACATTAGTGAGAATACATAAGAGAAAATGAGAAATGGATATAAAGTTTGGTGTTTTCAAGTCTAAAGAGATTAGAGAGAGAATAAGAGTTTTAGAGTGAGAAACATTACATTTTTGTTGCAGTCATTTGAGAGGAAGAAAGATAATGTGTAAATTTTTTTATATATGAGGAAAAAAATTTCCAATTAGGTTAAATATTTTTGATATAGAAGACTTCCGAGAAGACTTCCCAAATTATAAAATCTTCTGAAAGTCTTCCAAAACCCTATAATCTAATACATGAGAAGAATTCTGAAAGAAAGACTTCTATAAGTTTCTGGAAGACTTCGCATTAGGTGTGAAGTCTTCCAAAAAGTCTTCTAATGCATTATGAAGTCTTCTGGAAGTCTTCTAAACCTCTATAATCAAATAACTAACTAAATAGCAAAAAAACTTTATTAAATTTAAAATCAAATTATAATGTGATTAATATATTAAAAAGTAAACACATATAGGTCAAAAAAAATTTTTTAAAAAAAGATTCAAAAATCTAACCCTAAAAATACAAATAATACTACAACATATGTTACCATAACCTAAATCAAAGACTATCATGACTCAATCTACATTCACTCATCTTGGTTGAAAACAATTCAATTTTAGTTGATATAAATTTACATCATTTACAAATGTTTGTGGTTACATGATTTCTATTTTTTCTCCATATAAATATTTTTTTTATTATTTTTAAGATTTATTGTATGAGAATACTTCTAGAGAAGTCTTCCATAGAAAATTTACAAGGAAGTCTTCTCAGAAAAAACTTAGAGAAGTCTTCTAGAGAAAACTTAGAGTAGTCTTCCATAGAAAACTTACAGAGAAGACTTACAGAAAAATCTTCTCAGAAAAGACATCTAGTCTTCTCACGCGAAAATGTTATAATGGTAAAATTGAATATAATTTTTTTGTTTTCTCATAAGAAATTTGTTGTATTTTCAATAGTCTTTTAAATTATTTTACATTTGATTAAATTTAGGATACACTTTTGTATTTGAAATCAAATTTTGAGTCATATTTATCAATTTCTCATTAGAAATATGCTTCTAAAAAAAAGAGAATATACACTAGTTTTTAAATGATGTCCTCTAGAGTTTGGTCTAATCTAAAGCGCACGCATTTTGTTATAACAACTGTAACTAATGTGAACGGGTAAAATTAATATAACCAATTAAAATAGTATAGAAAGTCCAAACATATGTGGAAGTTCAATTTACATTGTTGTGCTTTTTTATATGCGTTTTTTGTAAATTTGACTCAAAACACAAAGTTAAACACAAAACTAACTTTTTTCTTTTTATTTTTTTATTTTTCCTATTCACCCCACGTGTTCATATTATTTACGAAAATGTCATTAAATTTTTATTTGTTTTTTTTTCGAAAATGGTTTTTTTACTCTCTCAACATCATTATCTTCAAGTATTTACAAGATTGTCATTGTCATCAATACCCCAACCACCATGAACAACCAATTTGAAGCTCTTAATGCACCTAAAGTCGATTTACACTCTCGCTTTCCCAATTGTTATGAACTAAAAACAACATCTCTTTCACTTTATATCTATATTCATCCAAAAAAACTCAAGCTTTTGATTCAAAATTTTTTATGGTTGGTAGATCCATTCAAGCATACTATTCTTGGTGGATTACTTTTGTTTGAGGTTCAAGGATAAACGGGTTAGTTTTGCATTTGACCAAATTGTTTTAGATATTTGACCAAATTGTGTTAGATATTTGACCAAATTGTGTTAGATATTTGACTTTTCTGGACGACTTACCATTAAGTTGTCTCTAGGAAAGAAAAAATTTCAATATTTTATTAAAGTTAGACGACTTACATGTAAGTCTTCTCAGATTACTTTTGCAATTGGAAAATTAAACTTAAATATTTAACTTTTCCCATACGACTTACACGGAAGTCGTCTAGTCAGACGACTTACTTGAAAGTCATCCAGGGTAAGCAAAGTCGTCCAAATTTTTTTTCGAGATTCTGGTCAAACCTTGCTTATCTCGGAGGACTTTCTCGGCAGTCGTCTACCTGGACGACCTTCAAGTAAGTCGTCTGGTAAAAGTTAAATATTTTAGTTTTATTTTCGAATTGCAAACTAACCTAAGACGACGTACAAATAAGTCATTTAGCTTTAACAAAATATTGAATTTTTTGTTTTCCCAAAGACGACTTACTGGTAAGTCATCCAGGAAAAGTCAAATATCTGACACAACTCGATCAAATGCAAAACTAACCCGTTTATCTTAGATGACTTACTGGTAAGTTGTGTAGAATTTTTTCTTAACAAATAAATTTGGACGACTTACAAGTAAGTCGTCTCATTTTAAAGTTAATTGCAAAAATGACATATTTGAACGACTTACCAGTAAATTGTCTATGTCTTCCAGACGACTTAACCGTAAGTCGTCTGCGTCAATGTTTAGTAAACTTTCATTTTCTCTATGTTTACTAATGTGTTTTATTTTGAATGTTTGCAGATGTTGCGTAAGTTACATACAGTGTATGGAGAATGATTGTTGAAAGATCACTATTGGGATTTTGTGGTTGATAATTTCAAAGGAGCGAGAATATTTTTGTTGAGTGAAGGTTCGAAACATGTTGAACTTGTTTTAATGGCTCAAGAAGATTATAACCTAGACATGAGCACATAACCTGTGGAGATAACCTACTCATTACCAGCAGAAATGATGCAGGCTCCAGACACCCCTCCTATTCATGTTACAAGTGATAGACAAGTTCGAAACTTGCTCGAGATAACCAAAACGCATAGAGTACGGCTTTGTGTATCAAGCTGTAGCAAGGTGGAAACGATTTCAGAGGAAAGGGAAGAAGATGATGAAGCTGATGAATGTTTTGAAGATGATGATGATGATTTGGTTGAAGATGAAAATCATGATGGGGAGGAGGATGATGGGGAGAAAGATGTTGATATCTCTATTGTTGCTGAAGCGGACAAGAATGGTGAGGATGATGGGGAGAAGGATGTTGACATCTCTATTGTTGCTGAAGCGGACAAGAATGGTGAGGATTACAAAGGTTAAATATGAGGATTTGGAAGAAGATGATGATATGTGTTTTGAAGAATTCAAAAAGACATATGCTATTGAAGGAGAAAGATCGTATGGTAATAGTATCTATGTCAACCAGAGTTTTGTTAGCAAGGATACACCGCTTCCAGAGCTACGGTTGATAGAAGTTAGGCGTAAGTTCTCCTTCAAAATATACAAGTCAACGAAAACTCTCTTTGTGGCAACATGTCGGGTTAGTGGTTGTGGATGGAAGGTCAGAGAGAGTTGGAAACATGGGACGAACACGTTTTGGGTAACAAAGTATGTGGAAACACATACATGCTCAGTGGGAGACCGAATCGCTCAGCGGAGACACTGTACTCCAAAGTATGTTGGTAAGCTTTTCATTGATCGTGTTGGAATCATTGATGGGTTGAATCCGCAGCATATCACTGATGCAATGAAGAACATGTTTGACATGACGCTTGATTACACCACTTCATACAGAGCACTGTTATATGCACAAACATTGGTGAGAGGATCAGCATAAGATGGATATTCGCGTCTGCCATCATATCTCGAGCAAATCTCTTTAGCAAATCATGATTCTATCACGGCTATAGAACTTGATTCTATCAATAGATTTAAGTATATATTCTCTCTCTTTTGGAGCTTATATCAAAGGTTTTAAGTATCAGAGAAGGGTCATTGTGGTGGATGGGACTCACCTAATTGGGAAGTATGAAGGTACTATGTTAGTTGCAACCTCACAAAATGGGAATTTTCAGATATTTCCATTGGCTTTTGGGATCGTAGATGCTGAAGATGACCCTTCTTGTGAATGGTTTTTCACAAAATTGGCTAGTTGTGTATTTGATGAGCATCCTCTGGTGATAGTCTCCGATCGGTACGCGGCCATTAAAATTGCGTGTGATAAGGTGTTTCATTGGGCAACCCAAAGAATATGTTATTATCACCTTCAAAATAACATTGTCAAAAAGTATAAAGGGAAAAAACTCTTGTACTTGGTGAAAGATGCTGCTTATGCTCATACGGTTTCAGATTTTGACTGGTACATGGTTGAGATACAGAATGCAAACCTGGACCTTGCAACGTATTTGGAGAATGTCGATGTCAGCCTATGGTCAAGGGTTTATTTTTGGAGGGACATGTACAACATAAAAACAAGCAACATCATTGAATCTATTAATTCCGCACTGAAGCGAGCTAGAAGATTTTCGATTCAATTCCTGTTGGAGTACATAAGGGAGAAGCTAGGAAAGTGGTTTTGAAAAAAGAGAGAAGATGCTTTGAGTCTCCCAAGTCACCATAGTTGGGGTGTTGAATACTTGCTTGTTGTTCGATCAGAGATAGCAGATATGATGAGGGTCCAACCAATTGATGGATGGCGATTCTTTGTGATAGGTGGCAAAATGGACTGTGTGGTTGATTTAGAACATGGAAAGTGTGATTGTGGTGTCTATGCAGTGGAGAAAATACCTTGCTCTCATGCTATAGATGCTGGAACACATGCTGGTTTGCATATCTCCACACTTGTAAGTCTAGTGTACTCAAAGAATTATTAATTTGCAGGATAATCGGAGAATATAAATCCTTGTGTGGACAACAAGTTAAGGAATGCACATGATTTCCTCCGGAGGTAAAGCGTGGTCCAAGGAGATAAAAGAAATCAAGATTGTAATCTTGGTTGGAGCTATCCAGGATGAGAGGACGCAAACCCCGGAAGCAACATAGAGTTTATAGATGCTCAAAGTGCAAGGAAACTGGTCATACGAAACCACAATGTAAGGAAACACTAGACGACTAACTTAAAGGTCTTCCAGAAGACCTTCAAGTAAGTCGTCCAGAGTTTATTCCTCCAGAAGACCTTCAAGTAAGTCGTCAAGAGACCTTAAAGTTAGTCGTCCAGGGTTTATTCTTCCACAAGATCTTAAAGTTAGTCGTCTAGTGTTTAGTCTTCCAGAAGGCCTTCAAGTAAGTCGTCCAGAAGACCTTAAAGTTAGTCAATATATTAAGAATTCATGTTTAGTACATGTATTAAGAATTTGTGTTAAGAACTTATTTGTGTCAACTTCTTTGTCAAATTGCACTAAAAGTATTAAAAATTTTCACTTCTGTGTCAACGACTTTCCATACGACTTATAGTTAAGTCGTCCAACATTTCAGATGACTTAACTTTCAATATTCTTTTAATTCGTCCAATATTATGTTAAGTCATCCAACATTTCAGAAGACTTTCCAGATGACAACTTTTCGGGTTACATTAAAAATACAAATCAAGTTCAGATACACAAATCAGGTTACAAATACAATTCCTAATCTATCATACATCATACGTTCCAAGGTTTTCATCATTGTCCCGGTTTTCTTTCTCATGCTGGCCATGAAGCTCTTTAAATATATCCACCGCCATCTTATCCCTCATAGACTTCCCGTTGGCCTTAGCAAAGTCTTTTTGGTTAAATGGCATCCGAAGAGCATGACATTCAATGTACCTTTGAGCGTACATGCCACAATCACCAGCTTGGGTCTGAGGGATATTGGTTGGTCTCTCATATGTGAATGGCTCCAAGGATAACTTGTCATGTTTTTTGATGGAACCGCACTCAAAAAGCAGATAAGGGACATGTGGAGAAAATGCTCCATTATCACATCGAGTTGTTCTAGGGAGATACATGAACGAATGTTGTCCCAGACGACTATGTGCCTCTTAGGGATCGATATCCACATAGCAATCCAATGAGTGTCGTTGTGGATCACTGGCGCATAGATATCATCAATATTCGTCCCCCACATCTAGTTCGATTTGCAAAATGATGGTAAAGCGCCTGAATAATAATTCCACGCCCCACCAGAGAGTCTTCTTCCTAAACCGTAGACATCGGGATCCGAGTCCTTAAAATCCTTGTAGTTGAATCTCCACTACTGAGCAAAGAGATGATCAAGGAAGCAAATTCTCTTGCTCTTGAAATGTTGTGGCGTCTCCACATACCTTTTCCTCATAACATTAATCCAAGCATCCATATGCTGCATATAAAATAATACAAGTCAGAAGATATCAGACGACTTAGTGATAAATCGTCTGGTAAGTCATCTACGAAGATATCAGTAAGTCATCTACTAATCGGTTTTGTCATAACATAAAACTTACACAATCCTCCAGCCAAGATACGAAGGTTCGGAGGACCTTATACCACTAAGTTGGACTTGTACGTGGTTTCTTGTCGAGAGGTGTTCTATAATGACTGCAAACATAAAAAGTTGAAAAGCAATCAGTTTTTGTAGACTAAATCAAGCTATTATGGGAAAAGCAATCACTTACAGATCAGTTTTCAACCAATCGGCGAGCTCCTTCAACTTCTTCTTGTCAATTGGTGAAAAGGGATTATAGCCTCGACTTTGCTTTTTGTTTGGAATGATCAATTTGGCCGTGTTGCTTGTCGTATAAGGAGATTGCTGTGAGGCTGCAAGTTTCCTTGTCCGCTCACTCTTTGCACGGACAAGTGCCAAAGCAGCTTCCCTCTTTTCCTCATATCTAGCATCCTCCTGTTGTATATCTGCTGCAGTGAGTTTATATTTGGCCAATAGAACAAGGCTCCCAGATGCGGACACGTCTTCAGCTTTATCCTTCTCCCCATTAACACTTTCACTAACCCCGGGAGAGGCTTATTTACTAACCCCGAGTTTGTGCGAGAATGTCCCTTTAGGTTGAGAGGTAGTGTGTTGAGATGATGTTCTTTTTCCTTTTTTGGTGATACCAACCTTCTTCTCCACTGCTTCCATCCTTTCCGACAGATGTTTGATCTCCTTAAGGCACGTCCCAAACCCTTCCCTCATGGCATCAACTATGTCTTTGAAATTTCTTTCAATATCCTCTTTCGTCATCCCAAGCACAGTCATAGTCACCTCTGAACGAGCCTCTGTGGGAACCTCTTTACTAGCCTCTGCAAACTTCCCTTCACTCTCCTCTGCAGGTGCCCCTTCACTAGTCTCTGCAGGTGCCCCTTTTCTAGCCTCTTTACGAACTTTTTCCGAGGTCTTGGACTCTTTTCCTTCACCACAACTATCGCTTTCTTAGATGGACTCACAACCGCCGGCTTTGTATTGATCCAAGTACCAGTGACTAACCAGCAATCCATGGTCAACTTTCACAGTCTCTGATTAAACATGACTTTAATTAGGTTCTCTACGGTAAGGTCCTCAGCATCATAGTCCCATTTTGGAAACATTTCACCAATATCCTTCTTAACAAAGTTCATCACCGTAATCTGGAGTAAATATAAAATATGAACTTAGATATTTTACGAATTAAAAAAATGGAAAGAAAAGTCTTCCCAGACGACTTATAATTAAGTCGTCTGGAAAGTCGTCTGGAAAGTCATCCAGTTGGAAGACTTTCCAGACGACTTAATATAAGTGTCGTCTGGTAAGTTTCCAGTAGGAAGAATTTCCAGACGATTTAGTTATGGTAGTAAAGGATTGAAGTAAATACATGTCTACATATAGCATCTTTAAAGCATATGTGTCCTTTGGCACCCATGTAAGCTAGTATCGATAGAGACGGTCTGTTTGGTATGAGATTATCATAATTAGCACCTAATTCTGGCAGAGCTGTGTACACCGAGACCTAGAGGGCTTGTATAAATCCATCAACAGTGTAACAACCCAAAATATCTTTGCCCTTCACAGAGTCCATCAGCACCTTAAACGCGACTCTTTCCCATGGATAATTCTCAAATCGTTCTAACTCCATCACTAGCCTTGCCAGACTAACCCTTGTGGCAGTTGAATACTTTCTCCCTTCAATGTATCCAGTGAAGATGGCAAGGTACCCGAGCTGCTTGCAATCATCCCGAGACCACCCTTCGCATCTCTCAAGTGTTGCTATTATCTGCTCAGTAGATGACCCAGCTTCGATATGAACTCCCAACATCCCCCAGAAAGAAGTCATCTCCTTTGTAACAACACATTTCGGTCTCTCAAGATCCTCGATGTACTCGCAGTTAAGACCAGTGAGATTTTCAAACTCTAACAGTGAAAACCTCACAGGTTCTAGACCAACGAGATTCCATAGCTCATACTTCTTCTTTATGTTCAGCTGGAAACGGAGCATGTAGTTAACCAGCCTTGAAACCCAAGCAAATCCAAGCTCTTTAAACTTGATGAAAACTCTCAACTTCTACTCCTTTAGCTCTTCATATTCGCCACTATGAAGAGCTTTCTTTAAAGCAATATTCAACTTCGAACAATTCGTATGATACGAAATAGCTTTCATTGTGGGGGCTCTTCCCCTAATGTATATAACCTACGGGGGAGTTTTGTAATATTCATTTTTTTGTCTGCAAAACAATCAAAGACAACCATCTCAAACACACAAGCATCCAGTATAAAATTATAATTATAAGTCTGGAAGACTTTCCAGACGACTTAATTATAAGTCTTCTGGCAAGTCTTCTAGCTGAAAGACTTATAATTAAGTTGTCTGGAAGACTTTCTAGACGACTTAATTATAGTCTTCCAAGACTTTCAGTAGAACATTTTTAAAGCAAACCTAAAAATTCGGAGAAGATATAGTCGCCATCGACACAACGATTATAAATCTGCAAAAATAGACGTGAAAAAGAAGTGCAGTGAGAACGGTGATGAGAACGGTGGACTTAGAGACAACGTTTTAACTTACCGGCGGTGGAGTTCAACGAGACGCCTCTGAGAGAAACGCCGGTAGGGTTTATAGACAAACGGCGCTAGGGTTTCCTCTCGGATCTGAAATAGAGGAAGCGGTGGTGAGAACGGTGGTGAGAACGACGGTGATAACGGCAGAGAAATAACCAGCAGTGAGAACGATGGATTAGAGAGAATCAACGGAAATCGCCTTTGAAATCGCCTCTTTGAGAGAAACGGTGTTAGGGTTTATGAATTTTGCGAAAAAGTAAATAAAAAACATCTTATATATGTCTGGCAAATAATTCGGTTAGGTTTAAAAGTACATTGGTGAAATGGTGAAATTAAAGGTTTAGTCTGGTTTGAACGTACATTAGACGACTTACTAGTAAGTCGTCTACCGTAAATATATTCACTAGACGACTTACTAGTAACTCGGCTCAGACCCTAAATTTAACCCCTAAACTAAATTGACTAAGTTAACTAACTAACAACGTTATAAAATCAAATTATACTTAAATAGTGTTTACTATACAAAGAAATAAACATATTTAGGTCAATTTTAAAATTTTCAAAAAAACATTTATGTTTTCCAAATTTTAACCCTAAGAACACATACAATACTACAACATATGTTGGCAAAACCTAAACCAAAGAATATCATGACTCACTACTTTCACTCATCTATGTTGAAAATAATTAACTTTTATTATATCTTAATTTATATCTCTTAAATATACGTTAATTACATGAATTCAATTTTTCACTTATCAAAATATTTTTTACAAAAAAATTAAATTATTTTAAGAAGAACTATACTAGACGATTTACTCGTAAGTCGTCTGGACAGAATACTTGCGGGGGTTAGAAGCGGAAAAAAATTTCGGTTTTTTTTGTTTATTCACAAGGGACTGGTTGTAATTTGAATAGCCTTTTAGGTTATTTTTACATTCGATTCAAGTTTTACTTTTACATTTAAAATCAAGTTGTGAGTCATATTTGACAATTCTCCCTTTTTATTTTGGCTCAAAACTCACATTGTCGTGCTTTAACAGCCTAACAGGACGATTCACAAACAATATTCAAAACTCATAGACCAATTAAACAAAATTAAACACACGTATTTTGGGTCAACTTGCCCATAATATACAAAATATTAAAAACCAAAGATAGAAAATATGAACTCAGCAACTCAGCCCATTAGTAGTTACAAGCAGATTAAACACCCGCAAACTGATATCTGATTAGATGGGTCATGACTAAACCTATAGTTCAACTTCATTTAGCTAACAAGGACACCAAATACTAGATTAGTGTCAACGAAAATGAGTGTTTATGTATTAGTTTTCTTATTACAAGCTACCTCAAAACCTCATTTTTAACATCATAATTCTCTTATTGCCCAGCCAAAAGTCCCGCTTCATTTCTTATTATATTCCCTCTATCGTCTGCATTATTTGTTCTTATCATTATTGTAAAGCAGTGTTGGTTGGTCGTAAATAAGTGTCACTCTTCCCTATCCCTGAGGCTGACTCTGACCAAGTCCCCCCTCTTTCTCATTCTGCCATCTCTGACCCAATGCAGACATCTTTTCCTTTCCTTTGGCCACCCATCAATTCAAGTTTTTCAATTATCCACCCCAAAACTTTATATGCAATATTTTCTCGTTTTTAATTTCAAATGTTTCTATTTTTTCCGTTTAAATGTTTAATTGTGTATCTATTCTGACATAAATTCAAGATATTTCATCATTTTATACTGCATTGAGTTTGATTTTTACTCAACTTTTTTGCAGCTAGTTAAGTATTAAAGCTATAAACAGCTCCACCATGTTAAAGATATGGACCTACACTCATGAACTGTAACATAAACATTTTGGAAATAAATGGTATTAACCCGTAAATATCTTGGAACTATTAACATAAGAAGACAAAGCTGAGTGGGGGAAAAGGGCATTTTCACTGTTTGTGAGAAAAAAATAAAGAAAAGTGTTTTCATTCTTTTCGTTTTTTACAAAAAAAAGTTCTATGCAAATGCAACTAGTTAGTAGCATGTGGACCATCACCATAGGATAATATTTGAAAAAGAACAAAAAATGTTGAGAAATGAACTTTAAAGACAAAGGAGAAGAAACGGTAAAAGCTTTTTTTTTTTAACGCTGGGTAACAATTACATCATCATATAATCATAATTCTATTACATATGATCAACTACCTGCAACATGTGTGATATTGATGAATAACTCCTCGGATAATGCTCCTCGATGAAGCTCTCCCCGAAACACCTTGGATCGACGAACGGTTCTACATGTACGACACCCTCGATAGACATGCTCTCCGCATCAGACGATCACAACGAACAGCTCTGCCTGCAGTACTCTGGAACTTCCGATAAGCGCCTCATCCAATAATCTGCAAGAAATTGCATAGTCTGGGATTCGAACCCCTGACCTAGGTGTAGAAGCCTTTAAACCTTAACCAATAGGCTACGGTGCTTCCACAAACGGTAAAAGCTTACCAATTGAAAAAGTAGTAAGCATCCGTGTGTAAACTTTGACACGTCTAATCAAATTATTCCACCTAATCTTATAAAAGATAAATAGTTCTACACAAAATATCTTTAGTGCATCATTTCATCAGTATATTATTCATATTTTAATATATTAAATAAATTAAATTCGAAGTTAACAAAATGTCACCACTATATAAGATACATGTATGTTTAGAGTTTCTAGAGAGTGTTTTCACAAATTTTGAAATGGAAAGTATTTCATTTTCTCTTTCTTTTTCCAATTTATTATTTTTTAGTCAGACATCCACTAAACTACCGGTAAAAGTGCTGTTAAAGTGCAAATCGGACTTAGAATATTTTTAAGTTGTATTGTACCAAAACTAGATATGAAAATGTCCATTAATTTTTGTCTTTTCTCCAAATATATGCTTGATGAACACATGATCTTAGAATAATATGAATATCTTTATTCTCGGTAACTAATTAGGAATATCTTGTATTTTTATAGTAAAAAAACATATCTTGTATTTTAAAAATATAATATATTAATACAAAGAAGAATATGATTGTATGGTTGCTATTGCTCCAGTCAATTTTATGCAACAAACAAAACAAAATGCCGAAGAGAGAGACACATTAGGGTTTAAGAGAGGGTTTTAGATCTCACCTCAGATTCTACTAAACATATTTGTAGTTTAAAACATTTTGATTTCTTTTTTCTTACCTACGCCAAATAATAAACTAAGAAGAAAAATCAGGAAGCAAGTTCAAGCACCAACCGGCTTTAAAGCATCTATTATCCCTACCTAAAAAGGAAAGTTTTTTTGTTTACTATCTTCTTTGGCCAAGAGTTTAGTGTTAATTGTGTTTAAATCTTGCAACAGATCAATCCTGCTTCAGATAAGTTTGATCTGATCATAAGAAGAAGGAGAAACTATGACAACTTATTACAAAAATAGTGACATTTATTCCAGATCAAATGCATCCGAGTTAGTCCCTGGGAACGCAATGATCTACACGAATCCTGCAGTTTCCTACTCAGACACCTTTCCTGGAGAAGCTATCAATGACTTAGCTTCAAAAGATATTCAAGTACTGTCTAGTTTCTGTGGAGAAGCTTCACGAGTGGTGGAGATTCAAGATTCTGGTTCTTGGAGAGATCAAGAAGACAATGACAGGACCTGCTTCCCGGTGATGATGCATCCCACAACGGGACAGGGACTGTCCCTTGGACTCAGCTCGCAGATTGAGACATCGAGAGGCAACAACAATGAATACGCAACGCAAGTTGTTTCGGGGTTTCATAAGTCAAAGTATCTCAAGGCTGCTCAAGAGCTACTGGATGAAGCTGTTAATGTTAAGAAAGCTTTGAAGCAGTTTCAGCCAGAAGGAGACAAGACCGAAGAAGATAAAGAGAAGAGTCATCAAGAATCAAGCACGAACCCTGATTTACCTCAATCAGAGAGACAAGAACAGCAGAACAAGTTGTCGAAACTCTTATCGATACTGGACGAGGTAATCCACCTTAAGACAAATATACTTTGTGCTCAATAATGATAGATCCCTTGATAATGTGTTTTGATTGTTTTGTCTAAAGGTGGACAGAAGATACAAGCAGTATTACCATCAGATGCAGATATTTGTGTCATCTTTTGATGTAATAGCCGGAAATGGAGCAGCTAAACCATACACGGCTCTTGCGTTACAGACCATATCAAGACATTTTCGTTGTTTGAGGGATGCAATATCAAGACAAATCTTGGTGATAAGGAGAAGTTTAGGAGGGGAACATGATGGATTAGATGGGAGAGGAAGAGTTGGGATAAGCAGGTTAAGGAATGTTGATCAACAGGTAAGGCAACAGAGAGCATTGCAGAGGTTAGGCGTGATGCAACCTCACACTTGGCGGCCTCAACGCGGTTTACCTGACTCCTCTGTTTTGATTCTCCGCGCTTGGCTCTTTGAGCATTTCCTCCACCCGTAAGTCTCTATACTACACTCGTGAATTGTTGAGTCATTGTCTGAACAGTTTTTCTTTTGAAAACTGTGAACTTAGTTATCCTAAGGATTCAGACAAGATCATGCTAGCTAGACAAACAGGGTTGAGCCGTGGCCAGGTATTGTAGTGTTCTTTTCTATCATCCAAATGTTCTTTGTTTGTTTGTGTTTACTTTTGGTAGTGGTTTTGATCTGATGGTTGTTGAAAGGTGTCAAACTGGTTTATAAATGCACGTGTGCGTCTCTGGAAACCGATGGTAGAGGAGATGTACAAGGAAGAATTCACAGACGCATTGGAGGAGAATGTTACCAAATTGTCTCCCGAAAACAGACCAGAACAGCAAATCGTGTTGTCTAGTTCCAACAACGGTGTTGCAAGCACTAGCGTTCAACAGAACTCGGTGGCACGTGGTGGTGACGATCGGTTCATGATGCTCACCGAGATGACAGGAAATGGTAGTGGCGGGATGTCTTTAACGTTAGGGATTCAGAATACTGACCTTCACGGCGGCGATGTACCTATGTCCAGCGGAGGAGACAACTACGAGCATACCATCCCCAGAGCCGGTTTCCAGTATTTAAACTCCGGCAACAGCCAACACCGGCTTGGCTCTTCACAATTGTTGCAGGATTTTGTAGCTTGATTGAAAAAAACAATAGAGAAGTGTACTAGTAATTATATTCTTTTGTGAAAGTAAGCCATCAGATATATTTATAGATTAACGAGGAAAACTCCAATAGCATAAGTGGCAACGTGAGCTTAAAGGTTTAACATCAAAAGAACACTAGAAACTCCTACTTCATGAAACAAAACCAAACGCATGTCCAAAAGACGTAACAATCTTTCATAAAAGACCAAAAGGACCTACCCGAAGTTATCTTATTGACAGGTTTCTAAAACCGAAGCATGTCCAAAGCCACCAGAACAAGTTTCTGTCAGCAATTGTCTTTGGTTTACCTGAATAAAAGGAGCATTGCAGAAGTTAATATAATAACAGAGAGAGAGATGATGACTTATGTTTACATATGCTCTTAGTTCAGATGTTACCTTTTGTAGAGAACTCTTATATCTTCTCTTAAGGCAGGACTTTCAAGGAACATATCACCAGCATCATCCACATCGATTGTCTCTACCTCAAAGTTACGGTATCCACAGTACTCGTTCCACTCGAACCACATCTTTGAGATGACTTCCTTTTTGAAGCAAGTGTTGTGATCCTCTTCCTCAGGTGATGACCCAGCGATCAATCTGTAGGCATGCACTTTCTTAGTTTGTCCGGGTCGAAAAGCTCTTCCGATTGCTTGGCGTGTCACAGAAGGGTTTAAAGGAACATCCAGAATCAGTATGCGAGATGCTCCAACTAGAGAGATACCTTCTCCACAAGCCCTTATCGAACCGAAGAAGATTTTGGCGTCTGGCGAATTGTTAAACCTTTCCATAGAAAACTCACGCTGCTCAGCGCTGGATTCACCTGTTAGAACAAAGACTTCTTTCCCTAGTTTCCATCCCTTAGCTAGAGCAGCTAGTCTTTCAAGAAACTTCAGAGGCACGAGATACTGGCTGAAAACCAAGAGTTTCTCACCTGCTGAGTCACACAGGTCTATCAAGTTAAGGAAGAACTTTGCTTTGACGCCTTCATTCACATCTAGCTTCTCTAGCATTTCGTCCATAGTTGTATCAGAGACACTATCACACTTTTCAGAGAAAGCGTTCAGCTTCGGATGAAGGTAAATTGAACTCCCCACAGCTGAAACCTTGAATTTTCTCTTCTCGCGCCTCAACTTCTTCACTTCAGTCAACTGCCTTGGAGACAGATTGAGAACCACAGTGAAATCATCAAGCCCAGGAAGCTCATCTAGGAAGTCTCCTTTGTAGTAATGAAGCACCTTCTTTGTCATCTCCCTCAGATCTTGGATCATGTTAATTTTCATCTTGAAATCCTCGCACTTCTGCAGTGTGTGCTCCACAATTTCATTGAAAGCTGCAGATACATCTGAACTGCCTCCCAGATGAGACCTGACATGGGATATAGGAGCACGACTCAAGATCCTTTTAACAATAGACTTGGAAGTATCCAACTTGAGGAACTTGGGTCGAACGAGGTTCAGAATGTTGAAAACCTCCTTTACATGGTTCTGATAAAGCGTTCCTGAGAGGACAACTTTCCTTGGTGTTTGGACTTGAGCAAGGGACTGCAATACATTTGTGTCCTCGTTTCTTGGAGTGTGCCCTTCATCCAAAATGAGAATCGAAGGTACTTTCAGCAATATCTCCTGGCAAGAACGTGACTCGGTACTTGTATCATCACAGACAATGGTTGAGAACTGCTTGTAACCAAGAAACAAGATACTCTTCTTCTCCATCCACTGTTTCAAAATAGCCAGCTGTTGTGCACGGTTATCTGCTTTGGCACTGTAGAAGTCAAGCAGTGGTATGTCCTCAACTTGCCATCTCACAAACTCTCTTTTCCAAGTAGATAAAATCCCCTTTGGAAGCACAACCAGTGGCTTAGCCTGAGGATACTTTGCAAGGAAGCTCTGCATGAAACTGATGATCATGAAGGTTTTTCCAGAACCTGGAGCATGAGCCATGATACAGCCACCAGGCTCATCTGCTACCAAGTTGCTGCAAAGGAATTGGAACCCCTCAATTTGATGAGGCTTCATCTTGTTAGCATGCGTTGGATGAGCAGAAAGTCCACCTATCATCAGCCCTTCTTCAGATAACTGAATCTCAAAATCAGATTCGCCAAACTTTTTAATCCGAGTTTCAGAAGCATATGTTCTCGTGCTTCTTTTCGCCTACAGCAAAAAAACATAGAGCACAATCGAGTACCAAGAAACATACTTTTCCATTAGCATAGTATAAGAAGAAAGAGACTTACTTTACTGAAATTCACATCAATAATGTCTAAGATGCTTTTGTCAATAACTCCGCAGACACGGCAAACATAACCCATGTCGTCCTTTAGAATAAAAGAGTGCTCACAGTCTTCCACTTCATTGGTCTTTGATTCATTACGTGAAGTCTCAACATCCTACACATTTATTGTGATCTCAATGAACAAAAGTAGCAGAAAAAAAAACCATAACATAAAGACTAAAACAAAAGGAGACTTCACAACTACTAATTATATCAGATACAATAAATCGAAAAGAGCACTAGAATCACTACAAGGATATACCTTTGAGCATACTATTGACATAGCCATTTCATTCCAGATATTACCAAGATCCTCATCTGCTGCTTCAGACTCATCACCACTTTCATCATCTTCAACTCCCACATAGACCCCCTTATCGTTGACCACACCATTTTCTATGGCAAGGACCTTTTCTCTCCTTGTTTGTCCCACGTAGACATCTTTGTCAATAGCCATACCGCTTTCTATGGCAAGGAGGTTGCCTCTGCTACTTTGTCCCTCCTGTGAAAATTACAAAAGTTCAATACATGCAGTACCACCACATAAGCTTGAAAGACAAAGGAACTTACCACCATGGCCGCAATGGCACAAGGCATCTCTTTGCCCTTCCCCAAAACAACCTCTTCAAAAGCGAATTGTGGTGTCACAGGCTGCAGATCACCTAGACTCTTCTGATGTTGCACAAGACTTGACTGAAACGGATACTTGGGCTTCTCACTCTCAACATCTTCATCATCAGAATCAAGAATAACAATCTCAGTCGAAGGAACCACACTGAGAGCTTTCTTGGAAGCATCAGTATCATCATCACGATCCAAGTCGATGACACAATCCACAGCCAGTTGAGTTTCCAAACTCATAAGCTCTTGACCATCGTCTGTTCCAAACACAGTACTCGCCAGTGATGGATATAACCATATACAACGCTTCACCAGTTCCATCCTCAGGTTAGCGACCTCTTCCAATTCTTTGGTAACACTGCCGAACTTGCCACCGTCTAAAGCTTCAAGCATGTTTCTGACGGCAAAGGGTTGAGAAAAGTCTGTAACTTTGGATGAGTTCCTAAGCCACTTTGCTTCAGAACCGAGACAGAGTCCATCATCACGCTTCCTTTTGTGGCTACCTGTCATCAATCAAACAAACATTCAATGAAATTGGAAAACGTAAATGTTGTTACAGAGAGCTCTTCGAGAGTCGCGAAATCGGAAATGGAGGAGATATTATACCTTTAGAGGTAGCTTGGAGAATCTCCATGACAAGGAAGCAGCAAACAACCCACACTGAATCTTTTTCCCGTCGCCGCTTCTTAGTCTCCTCCGGCTTCGAGGCCTAACTCCGATAAATTTTCTGGCGAGGTTAATTTATTTTGACCATATTAATTGGGTATGAGGTGTGGTTTAGTAAAAGCTTCGATAAGCCGGTCCAATAACAGTTTGAGGTTAAATCGTTCTACTTGGGGTCATCTTCCTTGTTTCGTAAACTGGTTGATGAGGTGGTGATCCTTGTTTGGCGCAAAATTTAACATATAACTAAACTAGGATTAATCCGCGTTACGCGCAGAACTTCATTGAGTTTCAAATGTTAAATCTATAACTATTTTTTTAATAATGTATTTTAAATTGTATTTTTTATATTAAAATTATTGTAGTGTAATTTTATGTGAATATTTTTTGTGTTGTTCGTATACTTAACCTAGATGATATTGATATTTAACAATTTATTGCTTTCTAAAAATAGAAAATAATAAGGTTCTAAAAATCGGCCTAGGCGCCGCCTAGGCCCCCGCCTAGGCGGCAAATCGGTCCTATCCGAAACGATTTTCTTAAAATCCGATTTATACCGATTTATACGATTCAAATCGATTTAAACTATTCGAAATCAGTTAAAATCAGTTAAAATTAATCTAAATAAATCTAAATATATTAATTTAATCAATAATTTTAGTATAGATCCACAAATTTTTCCATTTTCTTTTTTTTTACATATCTAACTTTAATAATTTATTACAATAAACTTATATTTCTATTTAAAAACTAAAATATTTCATATAAATGTCATATATATACAAAATAAATCAATAATTCGTTAACGTCTAGGCTTCGCCTAGGCCCCGAATAATCCGCCTAGTCGCTAGTCGCCTTTAAAGCGCCTAGTTACCGCCTAGCGATTTCTTGAACATTGGAAAATAATGATATATCAAAACGTATCTAATACATATATTGTGTATTTCCATTTTTAGACTTTCTTATATAAAATAATATATTTTCATTCCTTATACTTTCTATTTAATTAATATCTATATTTTACATTTAAGATAAATGTTTAAATCCGAATCTAATTTTTCCATTTTAAAAAATATGTGTTTAATTATTACTATTATTTGCGTATATATATATTATTTACATTTTAAAATTTATATTAATGTTTAATATAATATTTTCATTTTTTAAACTTTTTATTTACTTATTATTTATTTTTCCTTATATTGTGTATTTCTATTTCTTCTACTTTCTATCTACTTAATATCTATATTTTACATTTTAAGATACATGTTTAAATCTTAATGCAAGTTTCTCCATTTTTTTATTGTGTATTTTCATTTCTTATACTTTCTATTTACTTAATATCAATATTTTACATTTTAAGATAGATGTATAAATTTTAATGTACTTTTTCATTTTTTTTAAATGTTTGTTTACTCATATTATATATTTACTTAATATCTATATTTTACATTTTAAGATAGATGTTTAATGCTTCATGTACTTTTCCATTTTTTTTAAATTGTGTACTTACTTATTATTATATATATAATTCGTGTATTATATATATACATTATTTAATTATTATTTATTTTTCCTTATATATGTATTTCCAATTCTTATACTTTCTATTTACTTAATATCTATATTTTACATTTTAAGATAGATGTACATATTAAGATAGATGTTTAAATCTTAATGTACTTTCCATTTTTTTAAATGTGTATTTCCATTTCTTATACTTTCTATTTACGTAATATCTATATTTTAAATTTTAAGATAGATGTTAAATCTTAATGTACTTTTTCCATTTTTTTAAATTGTGTATTTACTTATATTATATATTTATTTAATATATATATATATATTATATTTTAAGATAGATATTTAATGCTTAATGAAATTTTTACATTTTTAAAAAATTTGTATTTACTTATTATTTTATATTAATTCATATATTATATATTTGTCTTATTATATATATAATTCGTATATTATATATTTACATTATTTATCTATTATTTATTTTTTTCAAAACGTATCTAATACATATATTGTGTTTTTGCATTTTTAGATTTTCTTATATAAAATAGCGTATTTCCATTCACTATACTTTCTATTTACTGAATATCTATAATTTACATTTAAGATAGATGTTTAAATCTGAATCTAATTTTTCCATTTTAAAAAATAGTGCTTAATTATTACTATTATTTGCGTATATATATATATTCATTTACATTTTAATTTTATATTGATGTTTAATATAATATTTTCATTTTTAAAATTTTTTATTTACTTATTATTTATTTTTCGTTATATTGTGTATTTCCATTTCTTCTACTTTCTATCTACTTAATATCTATATTTTACATTTTAAGATACATGTTTACATCTTAATGCAATTTTCTCCATTTTTTATTGTGTATTTTCATTTCTTATACTTTCTATTTACTTAATATCAATATTTTACATTTTAAGATAGATGTATAAATCTTAATGTACTTTTTCAATTTTAAAAAATGTTTATTTACTCATATTATATATTTACTTAATATTTATATTTTACACTTTAAGATAGATGTTTAATGCTTCATTTACTTTTCCATTTTTTTAAATTGTGTAATTACTTATTATTATATATATATAATTCGTGTATTATATATTTACATTATTTAATTATTATTTATTTTTCCTTATATTATGTATTTCCAATTCTTATACTTTCTATTTACTTAATATCTATATTTTACATTTTACGATAGATATACATATTAAGATAGATGTTTAAATTTTAATGTACTTTTCCATTTTTTTAAATGTATATTTCCACTTCTTATACTTTCTATTTGGATAATATCTATATTTTATATTTTAAGGTAGATGTTTAAATCTTAATGTACTTTTTCCATTTTTTTTAAATTGTGTATTTACTTATATTATATATTTACTTAATATATATATTTTATATTTTAAGATAGATATTTAATGCTTAATGAAATTTTTACATTTTAAAAAAGTGTGTATATACTTATTATTTTATATTACTTCATATATTATATATTTGCCTTATTATATATATAATTAGTATATTATATATTTACATTATTTATCTATTATTATTTTTATATTGTCTAAAACTATAATGTTTAATGTAGTATTTCTATTTTTTTATGTTGTATGTTTAGTTATTATTTATTATTTTTGAAATTATATATAATGTTTTTTGCTTTTTTTTATAAAATGGTAATGTTACATTATGGAGATAAGTCCTTTTTTTAGTGAAAATGATAATCTTACATATGTTTAATGTAGTTTTTCTATTTTTACGTTGTATGTTTAAAATGTAAAACTATATTTTATGCCACGTGACTTCTTTTGAAAGAGAGTTCCAATGCTGATGTATGCTGATGTGGAGGCTCTATAGGGCCTCAAAATGTCACTTTTATTAGTATATATTCAAATCCGCTCTTTCAGATAACACGGGTATATTTTTATTTTTATTTTTTCTAAAAATATTAATTTTTATTTATATTTTTGTGATCATATTTGTGTTTAACATTAATTTAATATATTTTTGGTAATTATATTAAATATGTCAAGTTAAATAACTATACATTTTTGTTATATTCATTTCAGAAATTATTTTTAAACTTTATTCTTAAATTTTTTAACATATTATATTTTCTTAATAGTTAACTATTTATGACAGTTATAATTATTGACAAAAAAATTTATCTAGGTTTTTTATAAAAATATATAACAAATTATAATATTCGTGTAAAATTGTTTTTTTTTTCCTCAAACGGTCATTCTATTACTCAAACTTGAGGTGGTCTGGGAATCCAAACCGAATAGAACAACCAACAAAACAAATATATCTATGAAAAGAACGAGCATTTCTAGCTAGTGCATCCGCAGTTCCATTATGATTTCTCGGAATATGGCGGATCTCAAAATCAGGGAAACAAATCAGAAGTGTCTGGATCGCCTCTAGTTCGGTTGCAAATCTCATCCAATCTTGCGGTTCCGAAATCATTGTTATAATGTCCTTGCAATTCGTGCCAAAATGCTGACAGGAAGAATATTGAAGCATACATTCCATTGCCCATCTAAGAGCCTCTAGCTCCGAATGGAGTGCCGACTCTCGCTTCTGTATATTTCGCATTCCCATGAGTTCGATTTTCCCATCAACGTTTTTCCACACCTAGCCGCAACCGCTATACTGATCTGTGGCGGTCCAAGAACCATCCACCACGCAAATATTTTCCAGACATAAGGTCTGTGTTGTCTCGCCTCTACACCCTTGTGGATTCCGAATAATTGCCTCATTGGCATTAAACCACGCAATGCATTCGCTTTCTGCATGTTGAACTAGCTCTAGTGGATCTCTGTCAATGCCCCTGAATAATTTATCATTTCGGGCCTTCCAGATATACCAAATTAACCATGGAAAAGGATCCTTATGAGGCCCCTGTGCGTCATGCTCATTCTTCCGCCAGAAAAGATAATCCATATTGGCATAAATACTTGACACCAGAAAAAGATTTGGACCAGAGGGCGTCGAAGAAAGGACCCAAGCTTGTAAGGCAGGAGGGCACTCAAATATGGCATGGGTAACTGATTCTTCCGGCTCCCCACATCGCGGGCAATAATCATCGCATCTCAGGTTCCTGTAATTTAGTTTTTTCGTGACCGCCACATGTCCTGTTATCAATTGCCACATAAGATGGCGCATCTTTGGGGGTGCCTTGAATTTCCAAGCAAAGGCCTGTAGGTCAGTAATACTGGGCTCACTAATCCCGCTCTCTACATCCTTCCTCAAAAGCTTTCGGGCTACCCAGTAACCTGATTTGACCATGTACTGGCCATTCTTCGTGTAGCTCCAGCAGAATGAGTCTCTGCGATTCATCGTACTTAAAGCTATGCTTCTGATAAGGGAAATATCTTCCGAAACAATATAGGTTGACAGTAAATCCATATCCCACTCCTTTGTCTCCTAGTTAATCAGATCACTAACTCGCATATTTGGATGCATGACTGGAGCTGTTGAGGATGCCGATCTAGCTGGTAGTGTCGGGATCCAAGGATCCTCCCACACCTTGGTGTCATGTCCCGAGTGTATCTTCTGTCTAATACCTAATAGTTATAAATCTCGCGCCGCGGAAATACTATTCCAGACATAGGATGGACTGTTAGCCGACATAGATCGCAAAGGCGAGCTCATCGGGTAATACCTCCCTCTTAATACCCTAGCCACCAAAGAATCTGGAAACTGGACTAATTGCCACAATTGTTTCGCTAGTAGAGCCAAATTGAATTCATGAATCATTCGAAATCCTAGACCTCCTTCATTTCGCGGTTTACAGAGTTTTTCCCATTTCGCCCAGTGAATACCTCGTTTAGGTGGATTCGAACTCCACCAGAACTGTGCAATGTCACTAGCAATCTTGTCACATAACTACAATGGAAGCAAGAAAGTTGACATCACATACGTCGGAAGGGCCAATAATATATATTTGATTAGTACCTCCTTTCCACCCTTTGATAACCATCTACCTGTCCAACCATTCACTCTGTGCATCAACTTATCCCTGATAAAAGCAAAAAGCTCGCATTTGGAACCACTGATATCTTCAGGTATCCCCAAGTAAGATCCCATCCCTCCCTCGTTTGGAATCCCAAGCTTCTCCTTAATTTGTTGCCGAGTATGAGCACCTATCTTCTTACCAAAGAGCAAGGAAGATTTTTCAAAATTGATACACTGACCAGACGCTTTCCTATATTTCCTAATCTCTTTCATTACTTCCTCACATTCACGGGGCTCCGCCTTACAAAAGAAAAGGCTATCATCAGCAAAGAGAAGGTGAGATACCGAAGGACATGCGCATGTTACACGCATCCCCGTTATCTTCCCTTGATTCTCAGCATGATTAAGAAGGCTAACGAGCGCTTCCGTGCATATGATAAAGATTAAAGGAGACAAAGGATCTCCCTGACGAAGGCCTCTTTCTGGGACAATGTTCCCTCTTGGTTGGCCATTCAAAAGCACTTTGTACTTCACCGTGGTTATGCATCGCATGATCCACTCGATCCAGATCTCCGAGAACCCCATCTTTTGCATCACCGCTTGGATGAAGGACCATTCCATCCGGTCATACGCCTTACTCATATCCGTCTTGATAGCCATCCTTTTATTTTGTCTATTTGGTTTAGTTCTCAGCGCATGGAACATATCTTGTGCAATCATGACGTTATCAGAGATTTGTCTTCCAGCTACAAATACCGATTGTGTTTCCAAAATTAAGCCTGGTAACACTTTTTTAATCTCTGGCATAGGACCTTAGAGATTATCTTGTAACAAACATTACACAAGCTAATGGGCCTGAATTTGGCCATCTCATTTGGTTTTTCTACCTTAGGAATAAGACAAATGTTTGTGTCATTCAGTCCATCCACCAAAGTTTCTTCGAAAAGAAATTGGTTAACCATAAGGGTTAGATCCTCCTTTACAATATCCCAGAACTTCTGGTAAAAAAGTGCTGTCATTCCGTCTGGCCCTGGGGCTTTCTCTGGATGCATCGCGAACAAGGCTAGTTTGACTTCCCATTCCGTAACGATTGCTGTAAGTTTATCATTATCTTCCCCAATAATCTTTGTAGCTAGTAGTAATGGCTACTAGACCATCATCATCTTCCACAGCAATACCATTAGAATCAAGAAGTTGAGTAATTTTGTTTCTTGCTCTTCTTTGCTTCGTTAGTGAGTGAAAAAAATTTGTATTCCGATCGTCTTTTTGAAGCCAGAAGACTCTACTTTTTTGCTTCCAGAATACCTCTTCCGCCTTAAGATCGTCAGATAGTTCTTTAAACGCCTCCGCTATTTCCTCAGTAGAAGCGACATCATCCAAATAGAGCCTCTCCACCTTTTCCTTTAACGCCTCCACCTGTTTTCCAGAATTTAGGTCATTCTGCCTCCTCCAAGATCCTATTGCTTTACGACAACTTGAAATATTCTTCATGATATTTGCATTAGGGGAGAGTTCTGAAGATTTCCATCCATCCAGAATAACATGTCTTAATTCCGAATTATCGATCCACCTTTTGTCAAATTTAAAAGATTTCGATTTTCTAATAGGCTTCGATAGGATATTTGGAAGAACCGGACGATGGTCCGATCCCCATAACCTCAAATAGTTTACCCCTGAGTGTGGAAATTTTTCATGCCAATCCTCGTTGCCAACAGCTCTGTCCAATCTACAATGGACTGTAATTCGCCCTGCTCTTTTTCCAACCCAAGATAATTTATTACCAGAACATGGGAATTCCAGCATTCCACAATTGTTAAGCATTAGTTTGAAAGGTAGAAAAGAACTATCAGAGCGAGGACTTCCACCAACTTTTTCATCATGGCTTATAATTTCATTAAAGTCCCCTATCATAAACCAGGGTCCAACTCTTGTTGTTGAGAAACGCGTAAGACGTTCCCATACTTGGTCTCTTTGTTCTAACACTGGATCACCATACACAAACGTCATATAGACTTTTATTCCATCAATGATTGCCTCAACATCAATCATTCTGTTATTTGAAAACAAAACATTTATTTGAAATTCTTCCAAAGAAAATAAAGCTAAACCACCGCTTAAGCCAAGTGGCTCTACGGTAAACAAACGATCAAATCCTAAGTCGGCCTGAATGTTTTGCAACATTGACCTATTATTCTTCGTCTCAGAAAGGAACACAAGTCATGGGCGATGCTTTTGACACATCTCCTTGAGGCGTCGAACTGTGAGGGTGTTCCCAATCTCTCTACAGTTCCAACTGATTGTCTTCATGGTACCCTGGTAGATGAGTCTTTAGGCCTCATCACTTCCTCTTTGTTTCCATGTCTGCTTTTAACCTTCTTCCCACTATGACGCCCAGACTTGCCAGCACCCCCATCCATGTTGATTCCTAAAGCCTTTGATCGCTTGCTTGGAGATCCCCGACGAAGGAACTCAAGTCTCTTGCTTGGAAAGCCCAAAGGAGCAATTGTCTTCGCTCCTGTCTTCTTCACTCTGGATGTTTTTGTGCCAGATTTTGATCTTCCTTCGACCACATCTAATGGTTTTGGCCATTTAGATTCAGATTACAAGAGCTCCTCTCCCAACAAGTCATCATCATTAGGTTCGAATCCCATCATACCATCATCCTGATTCACATGGAAAAGCTTCAAAAAGGGATCCCACTTCGCCTCAACTTGACGTGGGTACTGCTATGGAGATTGTTCCTTATGAACAAAGACCAAATATTCCTATTCCTAAGGAACAACATAGGAGTGGGGATGTGCGAAAAGGAAGGACGATAGCCAGCAAGATTGTGACGCCATCTGCAGTGGATAACCCTATGGAGGGAAATATCTCTACCCGCTACAAGGGTGCGGCTCGAGTGCTGTCCTTCTCACCATCATCCTTGGTCCCATTCACACATGAGGGTGAGAAGGACAGCACTCGAGCCGCACCCTTGTAGCGGGTAGAGATATTTCCCTCCATAGGGTTATCCACTGCAGATGGCGTCACAATCTTGCTGGCTATCGTCCTTCCTTTTCGCACATCCCCACTCCTATGTTGTTCCTTAGGAATAGGAATATTTGGTCTTTGTTCATAAGGAACAATCTCCATAGCAGTACCCACGTCAAGTTGAGGCGAAGTGGGATCCCTTTTTGAAGCTTTTCCATGTGAATCCGGACGTTTTATGTCCTCCTCATTCTCCTTGTTAATCGCTGGCTTTTCCCTCCATCTTTGATCTGATCTACGGTGGTACGGTTCATATCGACTACCTCCATATCTCTTACTTTTGTAAGGGTCCTGATGATTACTGAGAACTCTGTCTGTGCGTTCCTCTCGGTTGGCATATCTTCCTCTGGACCAATGGCGACCAGCATACTCTCGTTCCCCTGTATCTTGGCGGACCAAACTGGTCCCTCTGTGGTCCCAGTCATGTCTTTTTTGCCAAGATTGGCGAGACCCATGGGTAATATCATGATCCCCCTGCACCAAGGAGTGCTGGGAGTGTCTCTCAGATGGAACCTGAACTTTGGAGAATACGTCAGAGCCCTCTATAACGGGCTGTAACCTGTTTTGGGTGCTCGTAGTCGGGCAATATTCTTTCTCGTGGGAAAGTAGACCACAAATAGTACAATGCTTGAATAGCGTGTCATACTTTATTTCAATAGTAACTTCATCTCCTTCTGGTGATTGAACTTTCCTAGAGAATTTTAGTGGACGACGTGAGTCAATCTCTATTAGCATACGGCCTTCAGAAAGATCTAGAGTATCAACATGTCTAATTCTTCCACCAATGTTCCTCAGGTTTCTGTCTGTCCATAGATGTAGAGGAAAACCAACCAATTAAACCCAGAAAGGAATTACCCAGGGGTAATCATCATGAACTATTGGCTCCCAGCGGACCAATACGAACATGCAGAAATTGAAATGAAAAGGACTCTGTCGAAGGACAGAGTTGAGATCCTCCTCAGAGCTGAAGTTGAACAGAAACTTCTCATTTCCCAAATCATTTGCAGTGATCCTATCTTGTAGACCCCATTGGGATGGCATTGTTTGGAGAAGCTTCTCCACTTTTTGTTTCTTCGGGTTTAGAATCTTGCCTATTAAGGATAAGCAAAATTCCTTTATGACAAAAGCATCGTCATGATCCGAGAGTACTATAGGTTCATCATCGTCTTCATATAACACCCCTTTGCCTTTAGCATCTTGAGAGTAACCAGGCCTCATGCGTGACGAAGGCCCCATACGAGGGACTCACCACAAACCTAATACCCAAGCTAGCTACCGCCCAAACACCACGAAACTCTCCCACGGAAGCAAGACCGTAACAAAGCAGCCACCTAAGAATGGCTTCGAGTGCCGATCAAGCTGTAAATAAAGTGTAATGGGCGTGTTAACGTCGGAGCCACGAAAGTATCGACTTGTTCTCGCGAGTGTACGATCAATTGTACGTAATCTCAACCGTAGCGACGTCGACACAGACAAGGCCACCAGAGACAATCAAACGGAGAAGATGACCCGTTATACCGCCAGAAGCTATACTTAGATCTAGTGATCTAAATAGCACAGAAACACAACCAAAGGATTGCGTTTCAATGGAGAAGAGCGAAGCCAGAGACAAAGATCTCTTGGCCAGACACGCAACAAGGTTAGAGGACGATGGTGAACGAGATCGGAGGCAACGGTGAACGGTGATGAACGGTGATGAACGAGAACGATGGTGAACGTGGTCAGACCGGAGAACACGGGATCGCAATGACGACGACAAACGAGAGCTTCAGATTAGTAACAGAGGACAGCAATCTCTTATGATTCAAGATACAATGATCTCTCGACGGGCGGTGAGGCACGGTTCAAAGGAACTTGTGGTGAAATCGCCGTCAAACTCCCTCTCGCCTCTAGGTTTTCTTGCTCCATTTCTTTTATGGCTAATTTTTGGCTTGATTTTATTTACGCAAATGGACCATCTCATAACTTTTTTCTTTAGTTGTTACATTTTCTTTTAAAAAACTAAGAATTCACTCATTTATTCGTGTAAAACTGTTAAAAGCAAGAAACAATTTAATATAATTAATGTTAATTTTAGAAGTAATATGTGGTTATTATCCACTACGCAACTTTAAAACCAAAATGTTATATACACTTACAAAAATAAGGAGTTATATTTCATTTTTGAAAGTGTAAAACACGGTAATAAATAGTTGAACATAATATTTATTTTTAATTTTCAGATTTGTCGCCATATATTTACATCTATATTTTAAAATATTTTTTCCTTTAAAATAGGAGATTAAGGGGTTATCGAAGGTGGTTATCTATTTATGTAGGTGGTTACGTTATCGAAAGTAGTTACACTAATTACATTATTTATTTAGATATATATATATATATATATTATTTTGACTCACGCTTAAAAAGCGCGGAATTACTATTTTTGTTGAAAAATATGTTACTTAACGAAAATTATGAATTTTAGTATATTATATATTTTAATTTTTTTTGAAATTTGTATTAAATTTATTTATATTAATTATTGTTGTTATTTTAAGTAGGACTAATTTTTGAAGATTCCAGATAATTCTGACACCTATTATGATTTTGTTTATTTAACGGTTGTTAAACTTATTTCACACTGATTTTATTTTTAATATTTTAAATTAAATAAATATTTTAAAGTTTTAACCTTTCATGTATTGATAATTTTCATTTCTGTGTGTTTTAAAAAATGTCTATAATAGTATTAAATTTAGTTTATATGATTTATTTTTTAAATATAACTATTTTTAAGGATTTGAGATAATTCAGACTCGCATTATAGTTTTGTTGATTTAATCATTTGTTATTTAACTTGATTTTATTTTAGACCATGATTAACACACGGTTTTTAGCGAAATATAAGAAATTATTTCTTAACTTCTAACTAAAAAGGTAAAAACCGGTTCTTAAATACCTTATTTAAGAACCATTTCTTAGCTTTTTTAGTTACAAGTTAAGAAGCAGTTTCTTATATTCCGCTAAGAACCTCATCCTAAGAACCTCGGGTTAATCATGCTCGTAGTGTTTTAATTTAATAAGTAGTAAGCTAATATAAATAATAATTATTAATAAATAATTAATGAGTTTTGAAATGGTTAAATCTTAAAGGTAAATTGTCAAAAATATCACTTTCCTTGTACCACTTTTTCATGTTTACCTTAATCATTTTTACCCTAATTTTTTGAGAGGAAAAACACACTTATAACCCTTTGGTTAATTAATCTAAGACTTGGGGTTTAGAGTTTAGGGGCGGGGTTGGGTGGAGTAGGGTTTATGAATGTAAAATTTTAGGATTCTAATTAATTTTAAAAACTATTGTCTCTTAAAAATGGTATTTATGAAAATCTCTCTTTAATGAGGAAAATTACCAAAACTACCATTTTTGTTGTACCACTTTTAATGTTTACCTTAATCACTTTTACCCTTATTTTTAAGAGGAAAAATCACACTTATAACCCTTGGGTTAATTAATCTAAGATTTGGGGTTTAAAGTTGAGAGGTGGGGTAAGGTTTAGGAATGTAAAATTTATGATTCTAATTAATTTTTTTTTTAAAATACCTCTTAAAAACGGTATTTTACTCTTTAACGAAGGTAAAAATGAGAAGTGGTACCAATAATGTGGTAAATATAAAAATTCCCCCTTTAATGAATGTAAAAATGAAAAGTGACACCAATATTGTGGTAAACATAAAAATTTCCCAATCTTAAAAGTAATATTTATACTTTACTATTATTAAAAAAATTGTCATCTAACATACAGTTATTAATATTAATAATTATTAACAAATATTAAATTAACTACCATTATTCTATATTATTTTGTGATTCTAATTTATACTTAACTTTCACTCAATAATACAATGTATTCGTGAATTCTAATTAGTATAAATGAAAGTTATGGGTTCCTAGAATATATGAAATAGAAAAGTGGTTATAAAGGAATGAGGTTATTTATTATTAATAAAATAAATAAATAATTAGATATAACATGTATCACTATTTAGAAGGTGATTATGATTATTTAGATGCAGTTATGAAAGAATTAGTTGGACACAACGTATCTCAACAGGTCATGATCATGTTTTAATAGAATATATATAGTTAAAAATCTGGTACTATATAATGTAAAAAGTTTATTAATAAAGTAAAAAATTATATAATAATCAATTATATTATAATGTTAATATTTCGATATATTTTGAGTTCGTAAACTTGGATATCTAAATTATGAATATTTATATTCACATATTTAGTTTTAGATTTGGTTAGTTGTTATTTTATGAATGAAAAAAGTCAAATTAAAATCATGCGTAGAATTTTTTTTATTTTTAAATATAATTAAACAGTCTAAATTTTATAAATAGATTTTATTTAATTATTTTGTACATATTTTGTATACATATTTTTTTCAAAATTTCATTTTAGCAAATGTTGATATAGTATGAAATTAGATTATTTAATACAACCCTCATATTAAAATAAAGTTTTGTGTCTTTCTTTAATTTTCAATGTCGCCTACTACTGAATATGTATTACTACAAATTTATGTCACTGACTAATATTTTTTAATTAATTTTTATTCAAAATTTAAATTTATTATATGTGAAATATTTAGAGTCATTTGGGTCAATATAAATAAAAACTTGAGATTTTAGAACATCGTTTTTCATGTTAGATGTGCAGCTCACATACTTAACCTCATTGTGCAAGATGGCTTAAAGGTTATTAAAGACTCTTTGCACAAAATTAGAGAGAGTATTAAGTATGTGACAGCATCAGAGACGCGTGAGATGATGTTTGGAAAATGTGTCGATGTTGCTGGCCTGATAGAAGGGAATGCCGGTTTGATAATGGATGTGCAGACAAGATGGAATTCGACATTCTATATGCTTGAAAGAGCCCTTCCATACGGTGAAGCATTTTTTAAGTTGGAGATTTATGATAGGAGAAACTACAAGTTTTTGCCTACAGCTGAGGAATGGGACAGAGCTGCGAATATATGTGTTTTTTTAGAGCCTTTTGCTAAGATTACTAGTTTGATGTCAGGTTCGAAATACCCAACATCGAACTTGTATTTCTATCATGTATGGAAGATCCATAATTGGCTCCAAGTAAATGAGGAAAGCGATGATCATATTGTTCGACACATGGTGATACCGATGAAAGAGAAGTTCAACAAGTACTGGGAAGAAGTTAGTGATCTTTTTGCAATGACAGCTGTCTTTGATCCACGCTTGAAGCTTCCAGTTGCAGAATATTGTTTAGGTAGGGTTGACATGAGTACGTGATGCAAAAATGAAGAACTTGCGTCTGAAGCTGGAAACTTTGTTTGAATCATACGACAAAAAATCAAAGTCAACCTCACCTTCAACAGAGCCTCGTGAGATAGATCAACAAAATGTCCGTGGAGGACCGAAAGGAACTTTTGAGAACTATGATGTAAGTCTCATGTTCTATTTTTTTTAAAATTAATTTTAAAACTTAAATAAATCGTTTTTTAAACTTTTTTTTTTAAAACACCACAGAATTTTTTTGCGTTTCGTAAAATTAGTGTTGCTGCGAGTGGAAAAACAGCTCTCCAAGCGTATCTTGATGAACCTGCGCTAGATATGGATAGCTTTGAAAGCTTGGATGTTCTCCGGTGGTGGAAATATAATACTCATAGGTATGGTGATTTGCCAGCAATGGCTTGTGATCTACTTAGCATTCCAATCACAACAGTGGCTTCAGAATCCTCCTTTAGCATCGGTTCGCGAGTTCTGAACAAATATAGGAGCCGGCTACTTCCAAAAAATGTGCAAGCTCTGATATGTAGTAGGAATTGGCTAAAAGGATTTGAAGCTTATGAGCAAGGTAAATTATTCACATAATCATATATTTTGGGTACCATGTTATTTAAACTTAATTAATTATAATTTTTTTTTATTTTCAGAAGATGAAATGGAGAGTGAAGAAGAGACAATACCATCGATTGAATCCAATGTCAATGATGAAGTTGAAGAATAAACTTGATTTTTATTTTGATTTGGTGTTTTGAATTTATTTACATTATGGATTTCGTGTGTGCTCTTTTTTCCTTCTCGGGTTTTGTCCCACTGAGTTTTCTCGATAAGGTTTTTAATGAGGCCACATTGTTGGATTTGCTTGAACTAAACTATTATTTTGTTTTTCTTTTAATAAGTTTTACTATTAAATTGTTGTACTGCTAGTTAAGTTGAACTGAAGTACTAAACACACAAATTAATGCTAGTACAAGGAACTTTCATTCCAATGAAAACTTTAAAATGAAAACTCGTGAAGTAGATACAAGTTAAATAAGTTATGTTTGTTTTGTTCTCTATTTTTGTGGTCTATTTTGCTGTTTTTATGGTCATGAACTATAGCTAAGCAAGGAATGAAACGTTTGGGGTCATGATATCTTGCCAAAACTTAATAAAAGATCTTCTGAACCATTGATTGTGAGTAGGAAATGCACACGTATGTTACATGAAACACAACACAACTTTTGAATGGTGTCCCGCGGGCCGACCCGCAAAGACCTATGCAACAAGCGGGGTGGGATTGGTCATCCCTACTTGGGACCGCGGCCCGTGGCGGGCCTGCCCGCGTGGACCTGACTGAACTTGATCCCGCGGCGGGGCGGGTCATTTGGACGCGGGAGAGCTTGTTTGCCATCTCTAGTTAAAGGAAGCAATGAAAAAGACGAAAAAACAGTTACGTTTTCTGTGTTTACTCACCACGATTCAAGTGGTTCGAAATATTCTTTATGATAAAGTGGAAGTTTTTCCTTCAATTTCGTCCACGTTGTCAAGTAATTCTGTGAGGGAACACATGATCTTCCATGATGAAACAATTAATTGGAGAAATAGAAGAAAATTAGGGTTTAAAGACCCAATTGAGAGGCACTCGACTTCACATCTTTTCTCCATTTTCCTAGAAAAATTACTGATTTCCTATTGGAGATTTGTTATTCACTTGATCAAGATGGCTGACAGTATTCGCCGCACATTGCAAGATATTGATTTGGGGGTTAATGATGAGCCGATTGTATTACCACATGCGATGGTTTAACAAGCAGCGAAGGAAAATCGATTTATACTTGTGGGGCGTCCTGTTATGCCGCGAAAACAGAACTTTCGTGCTATAATTGTAGCGATGCCCAGGACCTGGGTATTGTACAAAAAGGCAATTTGAGATGCAGAAGTGTACAAATGCGTCAGAAGTTTAGCAACAGATGGATGATTTTACCTACAATGGATAATGATCATATTTTGACAAAAGATAGAGAATTGAGTTAGCTTTCCATTGTCGCCAGTTTGAAGTCCATCCATCGATTATAACAATACTTATACTTGTTTTACTGAAGAGTAGTATGTCTCGCGGGCGAGAGGAAGTTGTTGCGGTTGAGGTCTAGTGTCGAACGAAATTCATAGTGTGGATGTATTTTTGTCCGGCGAGTTTTTATTAGTTTCCAAAAATTGTAATTTTTTGCCTCAAAATTTCTCTTATTTAAAAAGAGTTATGGACGTATTTTGACTTATATTATCTATTGTTACGCCATTGTGAAGGCTAAGTTTTGTTTCGAGATTAGAAGAGAATAGAAGAACTCTTTTGGGAGTCTTCTTCGAATTCTTGTTTTGCTTATTTTTGATATCTACTCAGTCTTTTAAATTTTGTTTCATCATGTTTGAGTAATCATCTTGTTAGATTTATGAATTTGTAGGGGTTAATCTCGAATTGCTTATTGATAGATTGCTAAGGTCACTAATAAAATTCTACACGTGCAATTCATACTAGTTTCTAAAGTAATTAACTAGAACTTATAATCATTAAATAGTTGTGAAAAACGAGAGTGTAATCAATTATATGAACCTAATCATGCTGATCTAGATATATATTCACAACCAAAGTTGGTCTAAGATTTAGTTGAACATAATCGAATTGGATCTAATCCTTATTTGATTCATTGAATTTGCAACGAGAGTTGGAATTTGATTAGAATTAGGTATATATTAGTTTTATGCAGTGAAAGTTGGGTAACTTACTTTTGCATTGTAGTTCTAGAATCGTTCTTAACAAATCATTGATATCTATTGATTGCAGTTTTGAATCATCTGTTTGATTTTCCTAAATCTAGCCTTCCTCATATTTATCAAAATCTATCTATTCAATGCTTTGTTTTATTGTTTTCTTTTAAAAAATTTCTGGTTTAACTTAGCTTGAAAATATTAGTCTATTGCATGATTCTTAATCCATGTGGATTCCATCATTTTTATTACATTAAACTTCTTATTTAAGTGAATAGCTTAAAACTAATTTGAGCATACCAATAAATACAAGGATCTTTTGATACTTGCACGTATACACAATTCAAAACTTTCTTAATCGTTCTTTCTTTGTTCTTATCCAATCATATCCTATAAGATTTAGATCTTTTTCTGAGGGATTCGCCAAATATGACTCAAAACTTGATTTTAAATGTAAAAGTGTATATCAATTCAAATCAAATGCAAAAGTAACTTAAAAGACTAGTGAAATTACAAACATCCCCTCATGACTAAACAAAAAAACATTATTGTAGTTTACTATTATAACCCTGCGAGTGAAAAGACTTTCAGGGAAGTTTTCTCAGAAGACTTTCCTGAAAAGCTTCTCATGATATATATCTTAAAAATAATTTATGAATTTTATAAAAAATATTTTGATTAGTAAAAAAGTCATAATATTGTAATTATAGACATTTATAAATGATGTAATTTTAGATTTGCTAAAATTAAATAGTTTTCAACATAGATGAGTGAATGTAAGTTAATCATGATATTCTTTGGTTTAGAGTTTGGTAACTATCTTATAGTATTGTATGTGTTTTTAGGGTTAGATTGTGGTATCTTATATTTTTTTCAAAAACTAATTTTGAACTATATGTGTTTAGTTTTGTATATATTTAAAACGTTATAAGTTTGTTTTAAGTTTTATAAAGTTTTTGTATGTGATTTAGTAATATATTTGATTTTAGGATTTTGGGAGACTTAAATGTTCAAAGATATAATGCAATAGAAGACTTACTTGAAGACTTAATTACCATTTCCCGTTTAAAATTTTAAAAGAATTTAGGCTTTCCGCATATTGGTAAGTCTTCCAATAAGTCTTCCATAAGTCTTCTAGTGGAAGTCTTCCAGTGTAAATCTTAAGTCTTCCAGTGGAAGTCTTAAGTCTTCCATAAGATCTAGTGTATTAGATCTTAAAAATAATTTAATAACTTCTGTAAAAAATATTTTGTTTGGGGAAAACTCCTAATCATCTAATTATAGACATTTTAAGTGATATAAATTTAGATTTTAAAGTTTATTTAAGTTTTATGAAGTGTTTGTTTTTAATTATTAGTTATTTTGAGTTTAGGGTATAGCTGACTTAAGTTTTCTAACAAATAATGCACTAGAAGACTTCGGTGGAAGTCTTCCAGGAGAATAGTAAACTTTGGGTTTAGAAGACTTTCAAGTAAGTCTTCAAGGATGTATTCTATTAGAAGACTTACTTGAAAGTCTTATGAATCAAAAATATTTAATTTTATTGGAATTTGTTTCTTTTTATATAAAGAAAAAATTACACATTATCTTTCTTCCTATCAAATGGATGCAACAAAATATATTTTTCTTATTCTAAAACTCTCCAACCTCTCTCTAATATGTTTGAACTTAAAAAACAAACTTTATATTCATTTCTCATTTTTATCTCATGTTTCTCACTTATTTATTTTGTTTTTGCAGGTTTTCATCACATGATTTTCATCACATGGTTCTCATCTTCCACTCCTTTAAAAGTAGATCTATAAATCATATTTTTGTTCATTTGGTAACCTCTTGTTGCTTAAATTTCTTAATTTTTGAAAACTCTTTTTGTTGTTTTAAGTTCTTATCTTATTTTGAAGCTTTCAATGTTTTGAAGTCAATTGATTGCTTTTAGATATGCAAGTTTTTCAGATCTGAGGTGACTTGGAAGACTTTCATGGAAGTCTTCTCAGAAGTCTTCCAACAAATAATGCACTAGAAGACTTCTGCGAAAGTCTTTTAGCGGAGCTTTCTCCCATATATCCTATTTCAACATATGTGAGCATTTTATATCAATTTCTCATTTTTATCTCATGTTTCTCACTTATTTATTTTGTTTTTGCACGTTTTTCATCACATAGTTTTCATCTTCCAATTTTTTAAAGGTAGATCTATAAATCATATTTCATCATTTGGTAACTTCTTGTTACTTAAAGATCTTAACTTTTGAAAACTTTTTTTTGTTGTTTTAAGTTCTTACCTTATTTTGAAGCTTTTCAATGCTTTGAAGTCAATTGAATACTTTGGGATATGCAGATTTTTCAGATCTGAGACGACTTGGAAGACTTTCATGGAAGTATTCTCGGAAGTCTTCAAACAAATAATGCATTAGAAGACTTCCGCGGAAGTCTTCTGAGGGAATAGTAAATTTAGGGTCTAAAAGACTTTCAAGTAAGTTTTCCAAAAGGTATTCTATTAGAAGACAAAACTTTTAAGTAAGTCTTTTATAAAGAAAACCAAACTTTATATTAATTTCTCATTTTTATTTCATGTCTTTCTCACTGATTTATTTTGTTTAGATATGCAGGTTTTTCAGATCTGAGACGACTTGGAAGAATTTCATGGAAATCTTTTCGAAAGTCTTCCAAATCGTCAGAAGACTTTCATGGAAGTCTTCTAACAGAGTCTTCTCTTATGTAAAGTGGAGTCCAAACTTATTTTTGTAAAGGAATGATCTATAATAATTTTGTTTATGGTCATTTTGTGATTTGTAAGTGTACTCTTTTAATTGTGATTTTTTTTGTAAATTTAAAGATATATTAATGAAAAAATTGGTAAATATATTCATGTATACAATATTATCTTGCTAAAAGTACTTGACATTATTAAAGTTCTTGATACAAATTCAATAGCAAAACACAATAACACAAAATTAGTCAAATTTACTACGGCTAAGGGAGAATACTTCTCAAGAAAACTTAGCTAAATTCATCAAATATCAAATGTTACATAAACACTTAAATCTATTCTGAGCACAAAGGTCTATACTAGTCTTCTAATGTCTTCTTGTTAGAAGACTTATAATTAAGTTTTCTAGAAGACTTTCCAGAAGACTTATAATTAAATCTTCTAGGAAGTCTTATAATGTTTTCTTGTTAGAAGACTTATAATTAAGTTTTCTAGGAAATCTTCTAAAAAAAACCTTAAAAGACTTTCCAAAAAACTTATAATTAAGTCTTCTAGGAAATCTTCTAATGTCTTCTTGTTAGAAGACTTATAATTAAGTTTTCTGGAAAGTCTTCTAACAAGAAGGCGTTAAAAGATTTTCCAGAAGACTTATAATTAAGTATTATAAGTCTTCTGGGAAATCTTCTAATATTTTTTTGTTAGAAGACTTATAATTAAGTTCTTCCATCTTTATTAAATCTTTCTTCTAATGTCTTATAACTTGTTATGTTTTTATATACAAACATAGAACATCAAGGTCAAAAATTAACCCAGAAGACATTAATAAACATATTTGATAACCTCTAAATCATCACCAATAAAATTATGGATTTCATCCAGGACCCCAAATATTGTCTAAAACACATGAATTAATTTTAAAAATTCATTTTAGATGTGAAGAAAATGAAGGTTTATTATACATTATTGTAGAAGATTTTCGTCAAAGTCTTCCTAGAAAAGACTTTCCTAA
>CAJHQP010002142.1:0-92624 GCA_905132765.1 Moricandia arvensis
AGATGCAACATTATGTGGAGCTTGAAGAGATGCTACACAAGGCTATTCTTGTGGAGCAACAGCTCAAGAGGAAGGGACATTCACGCAACCACTATGGCTCTAACCGGTTACACAACACCAAGGAAGAGAAGTCACCTTACCCTAAGGAGTCTAAACCATTCCAGAAGGATCACAAGTCCTATCCAAGAGAAGAGACCAAACCAAGCAGTGCTCTTGACAAGGGCAAAGGCAAGGTTGAAGCTTCTAGTTCCAGAGCTCGTGATGTCAAGTGTTTCAAGTGCCAAGGAAGAGGTCATTATTCCAATGAATGTACCAACAAGAGAGTCATGATCTTGCTGGAAGATGGAGAGTATGCCTCAGAAGATGACAACACCGAGTCTGACCAAGAAGACACTGAAGAAGAACATGAAGAAGGACCAGTCCAGGGGAAGCTTTTAGTAGCAAGAAGACTTCTAAGCTTGCAAAACAAGGCTGAGGAGCTAGAGCAGCGTGAGAACCTCTTCTACACCCGGTGCTTGGTCTAAGGAAAGGTGTGCAGCCTCATTGTTGATGGAGGTAGTTGTGTGAATGCTGCGAGTGAAACCATGGTTAAGAAGTTGGGATTGAAGGTTCAGAAGCATCCCAAACCTTACCGGCTACAATGGCTGAATGAAGAAGGCACCATGAAGGTTTCAAGTCAAGTCCTTATTCCCTTAGCCATTGGGAGATATGAAGATGAAGTCTTGTGTGATGTGTTGCCTATGGAAGCTGGTCACATACTTCTTGGAAGACCTTGGCAATCTGATCGCCGAGTCATCCATGATGGCTTCACCAACAAGCACTCGTTTGAGTTCAAGGGACGCAAGACCACTCTGGTTCCCTTGACACCTAAGGAAGTTCAACAAGATCAGGTTCAACTCCAAAAGAAGAAGGAGATTGATCTAAAACCGGCTGGAACTAAGCAGCCAAACTTCTATGCTAACATGGGTGATATCAAAAGAACTCTCTACTCTAAACAATCTGCTATCTTACTTGTGTTTAAAGAAACTCTTTTGAACTTAACAGATTCTACACCGGTGTATCCGAGTGAGATGGTTTCTCTTCTGCAAGAGTTTCAAGATGTATTTCCAGAGGACAATCCCATTGGTTTACCACCTTTGAGAGGGATTGAGCACCAGATAGACTTTGTTCCAGGATCTACACTTCCAAACCGTCCAGCATACAGAACCAACCCGGTTGAGACCAAGGAGTTGCAAAGACATGTAGAGGAACTCATGGAGAAGGGCTATATCCGAGAGAGTTTGAGCCCATGTGCTGTACCAGTGCTCCTAGTGCCTAAGAAGGATGGTACATGGCGGATGTGTGTTGATTGTAGATCAATCAATAACATCACAGTGAAGTATCGCCATCCTATCCCTAGACTTGATGATATGCTTGATGAATTGCATGGTTCTTGCATCTTTTCTAAGATAGATTTAAAAAGTGGTTATCATCAGATTAGGATGAAAGAAGGAGATGAATGGAAAACTGCATTCAAAACTAAACATGGATTATATGAGTGGTTAGTTATGCCATTCGGATTAACCAATGCACCTAGTACATTCATGAGATTAATGAATCATGTTCTTAGATCATTCATAGGCATTTCTGTTGTAGTATACTTTGATGACATCTTAGTATATAGCAAGAACTTAGAAGAACATCTAGAACATCTTAGGGCTGTCCTGAATGTTCTAAGGAATGAAAAGCTTTATGCCAACTTGAAGAAGTGCACTTTTTGCACGGATAACTTGGTTTTCCTAGGCTTTGTTGTGAGTGCAGATGGAGTTAAGGTCGATGAGGAGAAGATCAAAGCCATCAAAGACTGGCCGAGTCCAACCACAGTAGGAGAAGTGAGGAGTTTCCATGGGCTTGCTGGATTCTATAGGCGATTTGTGAGAGACTTTAGCACCATTGCAGCTCCCTTGACCGAAGTGATAAAGAAGGATGTCGGATTCAAGTGGGGAGAAGCACAAGAGAAGGCTTTCCAGAGCCTAAAAGAGAAGCTTACTCAATCACCTCTTCTTACGCTTCCTGACTTTACTAAAACTTTTGAAATAGAATGTGATGCCTCAGGAATTGGAATTGGTGCTGTATTGATGCAGGATAGGAAACCTATAGCCTACTTCAGTGAGAAGCTTGGAGGAGCCACTCTCAACTATGCAACCGATGACAAAGAACTCTATGCCTTGGTGAGGGCATTACAAACGTGGCAACATTACTAGTGGCCCAAGGAGTTTGTCATACACACTGATCATGAGTCCCTAAAGTATATAAAAGGGAAGAGTAAGCTTAGCAAGAGACACGCAAGGTGGGTTGAGTTCATTGAGACCTTTCCATACGTGATCAAATATAAACAAGGTAAGGAGAACATAGTTGCTGATGCACTATCTCGGAAGTATGTTCTCTTGACTACTTTAGATGCTAAGTTACTTGGGTTTGCGCAGATAAAGGAAATGTATGATACTGACCATGATTTCAAGGAAGCTTATGCTTCTTGTGAGAAGTTTGCTGCCGGGCATTACTTTAGACAAGAAGGCTACTTGTTTTATGACAATAGGTTATGTGTGCCTAACTTCTCTTTGAGAGATCTTTTTGTTAGGGAATCCCATGGGGGCGGTCTAATGGGACACTTTGGGATTGCCAAGACCTTAAAAGTTTTGCAGGATCACTTCTATTGGCCGCATATGAAGAGAGATGTGGAGAGAATCTGTGGGAGGTGTGCTACTTGCAAGCATGCCAAGTCCCAAGTCCAATCCCAGGGTTTGTATACTCCTTTACCCATTCCACACCATCCCTGGAATGACATTTCCATGGACTTTGTTGTTGGATTGCCTAGGACTAGAACTGGAAATGACTCAATCTTTGTTGTTGCTGATAGGTTCTCTAAGATGGCACATTTCATAGCATGTCATAAGACTGATGATGCATTGCATGTTGCTAACCTGTTCTTTAAAGAAGTTGTTCGTTTGCATGGCATGCCTAGAACTATAGTTTCTGATAGGGACACTAAGTTTCTTAGTTACTTCTGGAAGACACTTTGGTCTAAGCTAGGCACTAAACTGTTGTTTTCTACTACTTGTCATCCGCAAACTGATGGACAAACTGAAGTGGTTAATAGAACCTTAGGAACACTCCTGCGTGCATTCATTAAAAAGAACTTAAGGACATGGGAAGAATACTTACCACACTATGAATTTGCATACAACCATGCTATGCATTCTGCTTCTAAGTATTCACCTTTTAAGATTGTTTATGGGTTCAATCCCACCTCTCCTTTGGATCTAATGCCTTTACCTGAGTGTGAAAGGATCAGCCTAGATGGCAAGAAGAGAGCAGAGATGGTCCAACGAATCCATGAGAAGGCTAGACAAAACATTGAGCAGAAAACCAAGCTTTATGAGAAGCAAGCCAACAAAGGGAGACGTGTGAGAACCTTTGAAGTAGGTGACCAAGTTTGGTTGCACCTGAGGAAGGATAGGTTCCCCAATGAGAGGAAGTCCAAGCTGATGCCAAGGGTTGATGGACCTTTCGAGATCATCCACAAGATCAATGACAATGCCTACAAACTTGATCTCCAAGGTAAGTATGATGTATCAAATAACTTCAATGTCACTGACTTGGCTCCTTTTGCTGTAGATGAACCTGATTTGAGGACAAATCCTGTTCAAGAGGGAGGGGATGATGTGATCATGGACCGGATCACTAAGGAGAACAAGGAGAGTCTAGATGAGCCACATGAAGCCACATTGCACCAGCAGCCTGGTGATGATGCTCTAGCCCTTCCTGAAGGTCCCATGACTCGTTCCAGAGTCAAGAAGCTTAAAGAGAATGTTGTTGGATTACTCACTTCACATCCACAACAAGAAAGTCTTGGACAAGGTCTGATTCGAGATGTCTTGATCACAATTCAAGCCATCTCTACATCAAGCTGAGTTAGTGTCTAGGCAAGACATGGGGTGGATGCTCTTTTCCTTGCTTTTGGTTTTGTCCCACGAGGTTTTCCGGAGGAAGGTTTTTAACGAAGCCACAACTTGTCTTCACATCACTTAGGCCCTATCTCTGTCCAAGGCTAAAGAAGTTTACATTTTTATTTCATTTTAAAGCTTATGTTAAAGTTAAACTATAGTTTCCTTTTTACTTATTTGTGAAACCCTAGAGAGCATGTTCTCGGTTTCTCCTTATTTAAACGGGTCTCTAAACCCTATTGTACTCATCCATCCTTTAATCAACGAGTTATCTTTTCTCCTTGACGGCTCTCTCTCTAAGACAAGTTGTCGAGTCTCTTCTGGTGTGTAGTATCCAGGAACCTAGAGTTTTTGCTTGGTGTGTTATATCCGAGTTATTCATCTAGGAGTATAAAGAGATCTTATCATCCCTCTTGTGTCACCAATCGATCCACAACCTTGAAGAACTTGAGTCTCTGATTCGTTCTTGCAAGGATCTATCCATTCCCATCAACCAAAGAGCATCCTAGGGGCGCATCAAGAATTTATCCCACTTTCTATTTGGGTGATTCCATATTAGCATATTCAAACATATGGCAATATCTTCTAATTCTAATAAAACCAGGAGGGACCAAGTTGTAAGAAACTTGATTTGGAACCATTAATCAGTGGATAATAACCATGAAGTTGAATAAGTCTCATAGGAGTTATGAGGAAGAAGCTATCCCACTTTCTATTCAAATGATTCCAAATTAGCCTATTCAAACAATATCTTCATGATTCTAATCAAACCAGGAGGAAAAATATGTAAGAAGCGTTGTTTGGAACCATTATCAGTGTACAATAACCATTAAGTTGAATAAATCTCACAGGATTATGAGGAAGAAGCTATCCCACTTTCTATTCAGGTGATTCAAGATTATCCTATTCAGACATATGGCAATATCTTCATGATTATAATCAAACCAGGAGGAACCAAGATGTAAGAAGCTTGAATGTAACAATTAATCAGTGAAAAATAACCATGAAGTTGAATAAATCTCATAGGAGTCATGAAGCAGAAGATATCCCACTTTTTATTTAGGTGATTCCAGATTAGCCTATTCAGACATATGACAATATCTTCATGATTCTAATAAAACCAGGAGAAAACAAGATGTAAGAAGCTTGATTTGGAAACATTAATCAGTGGAAAATAACCAAAAGTTGAACAAATCTCTTAGGAGTAATGAGGAAAAGCTATCCCACTTTCTATACATGTGATTCCAGATTAGCCTATAAAGACATAGCAATATCTTCATGATTCTAATCAAACCAGGAGGACCAAGATGAAAGAAGCTTCTTTTGGAACAATTAAGCAGTGGACAATGTCCATGAAGTTGAATAAATGTCATAGGAGTCATGAGGAAGAAACCATCCCACTTTCTATTTAGGTGATTCCAGATTAGTCTACTCAGACATATGGCAGTATCTTCTTGATTATAATAAAACCAGCAGGAACCAAGATGTAAGAATCCTGATTTGGAACCATTAACCAGTAGACAATAACCACGAAGTTGAATAAATCTCTTAGGAGTTATGAGGAAGATGCAATCACACTTTCTATACAGGTGATTCCAGATTAGCCTATTCAAACATATGACAATATCTTCAAGATTCTAATCAAACCAGGAGGAAAAAATATGTAAGAAGCTTTGTTTGGAACAATTAATCAGTATACAGTAACCATTAAGTTGAATAAATCTCATAGGACTTATGAGGAAGAAGCTATCCCACTTTCTATTCAAGTGATTCCAAATTAGCCTATACAGACATATGACAGTATCTTCATGATTATAATCAAACCAGCAGGAACCAAGATGTAAGAAGCCTGATGTGGAACCATTAATCAGTGGACAATAACCACAAAGTTGAATAAAACTCTTAGGAGTTAGGAGGAAGAAGCTATCACACTTTCTATACAAGTAATTCCAGTTTAGCGTATTCAAAGATATTGCAAAATCTTCATGATTCTAATAAAACCAGGAGGAAAAAAGATGTAAGAAGCTTTTTTGGAACCATTAATCAGTATAAATTAACCATTAATTTGAATAAATCTCATAGGACTTATGAGGGAGAAGCTATCCCAATTTCTATTCAAGTGATTCCAGATTAGCCTATTCAGACATATCCCAATATCTTCATCATTCTAATCAAACCAGGAGGAACCAAGATGTAAGAAGCTTGATTTGGAACAATTAAGCAGTGGACAATAACCATGAAGTTGAATAAATGTCATAGAGTCATGAGGAAGAAGCTATCCCACTCTTTATTCAGGTGGTTCCAGATTACTCTATTCAGACATATGGAAATATCTTCATGATTCTAATCAAACCAGGAGAACCAGGCGACAAGAAGCTATCACACTTTCTATATAGGTGATTCCAGATTAGCCTATTCAAACATATGGCAATATCTTCATGATTCTTATCAAACCAGGAGGAAAAAGATGTAAAAATCTTTGTTTGGAACCATTACAATTAATCAGTGTACAATAACCATTAAGTTGAATAAATCTCATAGGAGTTATGAGGAAGAAGCTATCCCACTTTCGATTCAGGTGATTCTAGATTAGCCTATTCAGACATATGACAATATCTTCATGATTCTAATCAAAACCTGAGGAAACAAGAAGTAAGAAGCTTGATTTGGAACAATTAAACAGTGGACAATAACCATGAAGTTGAATAAATGTCATAGGAGTCATGAGGAAGAAGCCATCCCACTTTCTATTCATGTGATTCCGGATTAGTCTATTAAGACATATGGCAATATCTCAACGATTCTAATCAAACCTGGAGGAACCAAGATGTAAGAAGCTTGATATGGAACCATTAATCAATGGAATATAACCATGAAGTTTAATAAATCTCATAGGAGTTATGACGAAGAATCTAACCCACTTTCTATACTGGTGATTCCAGATTAGCATATTAGTGCTGTTAAAGGGTGAGGACTTGGGTTCGAGTCTCACCAACAACCTAATTATAGAGTTAGTGAGAACTCATAAGGGAGGGGTTGGTGTCGATGCGCTGCAGCGCTGTGAGCTTCCACGGGATGCGTTGTCACAAAATCATATAGAAGTTATGAGGAAGAAGCTATCCCACTTTATATTCAGGTGATTCCAATTAGCTTATTCAGACATATGGCAATATCTTTATGATTCTGATCAAAACAAGAGGAACCAAGATCTAATAAGCTTGTTTTGGAACCATTAATCAGTGTACAATAACCATGAACTTGAATAAATCTCATAGGATTCACGAGGAAGAAGCTATCCCACTTTCTATTCAAGTGATTCCAGATTAGCCTATTCAGACATATGGCAGTATCTTCATGATTATAATCAAACCAGCAGGAACCAATATGTAAGAAGCCTGATTTGGAACCATTAATAAGTGGGAAATAACCTTTAGTTTGAATAAATCATATAGAAGTTATGAGGAAGAAGCTATCCTACTTTCTCTACAGGTGATTCCACATTAGCCTATTAAGACATATCAAAATATCGTCATGATTCTAATCAAACTAGGAGGGCCAAGATGAAAGAAACTTGACCTGGAACCATTAATGCTTGTAGCGTCACCAAGAACTTGAATAAATTTCATATAAATTATGAGGAAGAACTTATCCCACTTTCTATTCAGGTGATTCCAGATTAGCCTATTTAGACATATGACAATATCTTTATGATTCTAATAAAACTAGGAGGAACCAAGATGTAAGAAGCTTGATTTGGAACCATTAATAAGTGGGAAATAACCTTTAGTTTGAATAAATCTCAGAGAAGTTATGAGAAAGAAGCTATCCCACTTCCTGTTCAGGTGATTCCAGATTAGCCTATTCCGACATATGGCAATATCTTCATGATTCTGATCAAAGCAAGAGGAACCAATATATAAGAAGCTTGATTTGGAACCATTAATCACTGGAGATCACCAGGAAATTGAAAAAATCTCATAGGAGTTATGAGGAAGAAGCCATCCCACTTTCTATTCAGGTGATTCCAGATTAGCCTATTCAGACATATGACAATATCTTCATGATTCTAATCAAAACCTGAGGAACCAAGAAGTAAGAAGCTTGATTTGGAACAATTAAGCAGTGTACAATAACCATGAAGTTGAATAAATGTCATAGGAGTCATTAGGAAGAAGCCATCCCACTTTCTATTCAGGTGACTCCAGATTAGTCTATTCAAACATATGGCAATATCTCATTGATTCTAATCAAACCAGGAGGAACCAAGATGTAAGAAGTTTGATATGGAACCCTTAATCAATGGAATATAACCATGAAGTTGAATAAATCTCATAGGAGTTATGAGGAAGAAGGTAACCCACTTTTTATACAGGTGATTCCAGATTAGCCTATTAAGACATATAGCAATATCTTCATGATTCTAATCAAACCAGGAGGACCAAGAAAGAAAGAAGCTTGATTAGGAATCATTAATGAGTGGAGAATCACCAGGAAGTTGAATAAATCTCATAGGAGTTATGAGGAAGAAGTTATCCCACTTTCTATTCAGGTGATTCTAGATTAGCCTATTCAGACATATGGAAATATCTTCATGATTATAATCAAACCAGGAGGAACCAAGATGTAAGAAGCCTGATTTGGAACCATTAATAAGTGGGAAATAACCTTTAGTTTGAATAAATCATATAGAAGTTATGAGGAAGAAGCTATCCTACTTTCTCTACATGTGATTCCACATTAGTCTATTAAGACATATGGAAATATCTTCATGATTCTAATCAAACTAGGAGGGCCAAGATGAAAGAAACTTGATTTGGAACCATTAATGATTGTAGCGTCACCAAGAACTTGAATAAATTTCATATAAATTACGAGGAAGAACTTATCCCACTTTCTATTCAGGTGATTCCAAATTAGCCTATTTAGACATATGGCAATATCTTTATGATTCTAATAAAACTAGGAGGAACCAAGATGTAAGAAGATTGATTTGGAACCATTATCAAGTGGGAAATAACCTTTAATTTGAATAAATCTCAGAGAATTTATGAGGAAGAAGCTATCCCACTTCCTATTCAGGTGATTCCAGATTAGCCTATTCCAACATATGGCAATATCTTCATGATTCTGATCATGCCAAGAGGAACCAATATATAAGAATCTTGATTTGGAACCAATAATCAGTGTAAAATAACCATGAACTTAAAGAAATCTAATAGGATTCACGAGGAAGAAGCTATCCCACTTTCTATTCAAGTGATTCCAGATTAGCCTATTCAGACATATGGCAGTATCTTCATGATTATAATCAAACCAGCAGGAACCAAGATGTAAGAAGTTTGATTTGGAACAATTAAGCAGTGGAAAATAACTATGAAGTTGAATAAATGTCATAGAGTCATGAGGAAGAAGCCTTCCCACTCTTTATTCAGGTGATTCCAGATTACTCTATTCAGACATATGGAAATATCTTCATGATTCTAATCAAACCAGGAGAACCAAGCGATAAGAAGCTTGATTTGAAACCATTAATCAGTGGAAAATAACCACAAAGTTCAATCAATCTCTTAGGAGTTATGAGGAAGAAGCTGTCACACTTTCTATAGAGGTGATTCCAGATTAGCCAATTCAAACATATGGCAATATCTTCATGATTCCAATCAAACCAGGAGGAAAAAGATGTAAAAAGCTTTGTTTGGAACCATTAATCAGTGTACAATAACCATTAAGTTGAATAAATCTCATAGGACTTATGAAGAAGAAGCTATCCCAATTTCAATTCAAGTGATTCAAGATTAGCCTATTCAGACATATGGCAATATCTTCATGATTCTAATCAAACCAGGAGGAACCAAGATGTAAGAAGCTTGATTTGGAACAATTAAGCAGTGGACAATAACCATGAAGTGGAATAAATGTCATAGAGTCACGAGGAAGAAGCCATCCCACTCTTTATTTAGGTGATTCTAGATTACTCTATACAGACATATGGAAATATCTTCATGATTCTAATCAAACCAGGAGAACCAAGCGATAAGATGCTTGATTTGAAACCATTAATCAGTGTAAAATAACCACGAAGTTGAATAAATCTCTTAGGAGTTATGAGGAAGAAGCTATCCCACTTTCGATTCAGGTGATTCCAAATTAGCCTATTCAAACATATGGCAATATCTTCATGATTCTAATCACACCAGGAGGAACCTAGATGTAAGAATCTTGAATGTAAAAATTAATCAGTGGACAATAACCATGAAGTTGAATAAATCTCATAAGAGTCATGAGAAATAAGCTATCCCATTTTCTATTCAGGTGATTCCAGATTAGCCTATTCAGACATATGACAATATCTTCATGATTCTAATCAAAACCTGAGGAACCAAGAAGTAAGAAGCTTGATTTGGAACAATTAAGCAGTGGACAATAACCATGAAGTTGAATAAATGTCATAGGAGTCATGAGGAAGAAGCCATGCCACTTTCTATTCAAGTGATTCCAGATTAGCCTATTCAAACATATGGAATATCTTCATGATTCTAATTAAACCAGGAGGAAAAAGATGTAATAAGCTTTGTGTGGAACCATTAAACAGTGTACAATAACCATAAAATTGAATAAATCTCATAGGAATCACGAGGAAGAAGCTATCCCACTTTCTATTCAAGTGATTCCAGATTAGCCTATTCAGACATATGACAGTATCTTCATGATTATAATCAAACCAGCAGGAACCAATATGTAAGAAGCCTGATTTGGAACCATTAATAAGTGGGAAATAGCCTTTAGTTTGAATAAATCATATAGAAGTTATGAGGAAGAAGCTATCCTACTTTCTCTACAGGTGATTCCACATTAGCCTATTAAGACATATGGAAATATCTTCATGATTCTAATCAAACTAGGAGGGCCAAGATGAAAGAAACTTGATTTGGAACGATTAATGATTGTAGCGTCACCAAGAACTTGAATAAATTTCATATAAATTATGAGGAAGAACTTATCCCACTTTTTATTCAAGTGATTCCAGATTAACCTATTTAGACATATAGCAATATCTTTATGATTCTAATAAAACTAGGAGGAAACAAGATGTAAGAATCTTGATTTGGAACCATTAATAAGTGGGAAATAACCTTTAATTTGAATAAATCTCAGAGAAGTTTTGAGGAAGAACCTATCCCACTTCCTATTCAGGTGATTTCAGATTAGCCTATTCTGACATATGACAATATCTTCATGATTCTGATCAAACCAAGAGGAACCAATATATAAGAAGCTTGATTTGGAACCAATAATCAGTGGAGATCACCAGGAAATTGAAAAAATCTTATAGGAGTCATGAGGAAGAAGCTATCCCACTTTCTATTTAGGTGATTCAAGATTAGCCTATTCAGACATATGGCAATGTCTTCATGGTTAAAATCAAACCAAAAGAAACCAAGATGTAAGAAGCTTGTTTTGGAACCATTAATCAGTGTAAAATAACCATGAACTTGAAGAAATCTTATAAGATTCACGAGGAAGAAGCTATCCCACTTTCTATTCAGGTGATTCCAGATTAGCCTATTCAGACATATGGCTTTATCTTCATGATTATAATCAAACCAGCAGGAACCAAGATGTAAGAAGCTTGATTTGGAACAATTAAGCAGTGGAAAAAACCATGAAGTCGAATAAATGTCATAGAGTCATGAGGAAGAAGCCATCCCACTCTTTATTCAGGTGATTCCAGATTAGCCTATTCAAACATATGGCAATATCTTCATGATTCTAATCAAACCAGGAGGAAAAAGATGTAAAAAGCTTTGTTTGGAACCATTAATCAGTGTACAATAACCATTAAGTTGAATAAATCTCATAGGAGTTATGGGGAAGAAGTTATCCCAATTTATATTCAAGTGATTCCAGATTAGCCTATTCAGACATATGGCAATATCTTCATGATTCTAATCAAACCAAGAGGAACCAAGATGTAAGAAGCTTGATTTGGAACAATTAAGCAGTGGACAATAACCATGATTTTGAATAAATGTCATAGAGTCATGAGGAAGAAGCCATCCCACTCTTTATTTAGGTGATTCTAGATTACTCTATTCAGACATATGGAAATATCTTCATGATTCTAATCAAACCAGGAGAACCAAGCGATAAGAAGCTTGATTTGAAACCATTAATCGGTGGAAAATAACCACCAAGTTGAATAAATCTATTAGGAGTTATGAGGAAGAAGTTATGACACTTTCTATAGAGGTGATTCCAGATAAGCCTATTCAAACATATGACAATATCTTCATGATTCTAATCAAACCAGGAGGAAAAAGATGTAAAAAGCTTTGTTTGGAACCATTAATCAGTGTACAATAACCATTAAGTTGAATAAATCTCATAGGAGTTATGAGGAAGAAGCTATCCCACTTTCGATTCAGGTGATTCCAAATTAGCCTATTCAAACATATGACAACATCTTCATGATTCTAATCACACCTGGAGGAACCTAGATGTAAGAATTTTGAATGTAAAAATTAATCAATGGACAATAACCATGAAGTTGAATAAATCTCATAGGAGTCATGAGGAATAAGCTATCCCATTTTCTATTCAGGTGATTCCATATTAGCCTATTCAGACATATGACAATATCTTCATGATTCTAATCAAAACCTGAGGAACCAAGAAGTAAGAAGCTTGATTTGGAACAATTAAGCAGTGGACAATAACCATGAAGTTGAATAAATGTCATAGAAGTCATGAGGAAGAAGCCATCCTACTTTCTATTCAGGTGATTCCAGATTAGTCTATTCAAACATATGGAAATATCTCAATGATATGGAACCATTAATAAATGGAATATAACCATGAAGTTTAATAAATCTCATAGGAGTTATGAGGAAGAAGCTAACCCACTTTCTATACAGGTGATTCCAGATTAGCCTATTAAGACATATAGCAATACCTTCATGATTCTAATCAAACCAGGAGGACCAAGAAAGAAAGAAGCTTGATTAGGAATCATTAATGAATGGAGAGTCACCAGGAAGTTGAATAAATCTCATCGGAGTTATGAGGAAGCAGTTATACCACTTTCTATTCAGGTGATTCTAGATTAGCCTATTCAGACATATGGCAATATCTTCATGATTATAATCAAACCAGGAGGAACCAAGATGTAAGAAGCCTGATTTGGAACCATTAATAAGTGGGAAATAACCTTTAGTTGGAATAAATCATATATAAGTTATGAGGAAGAAGATATCCCACTTTATATTCAGGTGATTCCAGATTAGCCTATTCAGACATATGGCAATATCTTTATGATTCTGATCAAAACAAGAGGAACCAAGATCTAAGAAGCTTTTTTGAACCATTAATCAGTGAAAAATAACCATGAAGTTGAATAAATCTCATATGATTCACGAGGAAGAAGCTATCTCACTTTCTATTCAAGTAATTCCCGATTAGCCTATTCAGACACATGGCAGTATCTTCATGATTATAATCAAACCAGCAGGAACCAATATGTAAGAAGCCTGATTTGGAACCATTAATCAGTGGAAAATAACCACGAAATTGAATAAATCTCTTAGGAGTTATGAGGAAGAAGCTGTCCTACTTTCTCTACAGGTGATTCCAGATTAGCCTATTCAAACATATGTCAATATCTTCATGATTCTAATCAAACCAGGAGGAAAAAAGATGTAAGAAGCTTTGTTTGGAACCATTAAACAGTATACACTAACCATTAAGTTGAATAAATCTCATAGGACTTATGAGGAAGAAACTATCCCACTTTCTATTCAAGTGATTCCAGATTAGCCTATTCAAACATATAGCAGTATCTTCATGATTATAATCAAACCAGCAGGAACCAAGATGTAAGAAGCCTGATTTGAAAGCCTTAATCAGTGGACAATAACCACGAATTTGAATAAATCTCTTAGGTGTTATGAGGAAGAAGCTATCACACTTTCTATAGAGGTGATTCCAGATAAGCCTATTCAAACATATGACAATATCTTCATGATTCTAATCAAACCAGGAGGAAAAAAGATGTAAGAAGCTTTGTTTGGAACCATTACTCAGTATACATTAACCATTATGAATAAATCTCATAGGACTTATGAGGAAGAAGCTATCCCACTTTCTATTCCAGTGATTCCAGATTAGCCTATTCAGACATATGACAATATCTTCATGATTCTAATCAAATCAGGAGGAACCAAGAAGTAAAAAGCTTGAATATAACAATTAAGCAGTGGAAAATAACCATGAAGTTGAATAAATATCATAGGATTCATGAGGAATAAGCTATCCTACTTTCTATTCAGGTGATTCCAGATTAGTCTATTTAGACATATGGCAATATCTTCAAGATTCTAATCAAACCAGGAGGAACCAAGATGTAAGAAGCTTGATTTGGAACCATTAATCAATGGACAATAACCATGAAGTTGAATAAATCTCTTAGCAGTTATGAGGAAGAAGTTATCCCACTTTCTATACAGGTGATTCCAGATTAGCCTATTAAGACAAATAACAATATCTTCCTGATTCTAATCAACCCAGGAGGACCAAGATTAAAGAAGCTTGATTTGGAACTATTAATGATTGGAGCGTCACCAGGAACTTGAATAAATCTCATAGAAGTTATGAGGAAGAAGTTCTCCCACTTTCTATTTAGGTGATTCCAGATTAGTCTATTCAGACATATGGCAATATCTTATGATTTTAACAAAACCAGGAGGAACCAAGATGTAAGAAGCTTGATTTGGAACCATTAATCAGTGGACAATAACCAGGAAGTTGAATAAATCTCTTAGGAGTTATGATGAAAACCTATCCCACTTTCTATACAAGTGATTCCAGATGAAAGAAGCTTGATTTGGAAAAATTAAGTAGTGGACAATAACCATGAAGTTGAATAAATGTCATAGGAGTCATGAGGAAGAAGCCATCCCACTTTCTATTCAGATGATTCCATATTAGTCTATTTAGACATATGGCAATATTTTCATGATACTAATCAAATTGTGAGGAACAAAGATGTAAGAAGCTTGATTTGGAACCATTAATTAGTGTATAATAACCATGAAGTTGAATAAATCTCATAGGAGTTATGAGAAAGAAGCTATCTCACTTTCTATACAGGTGATTCCAGATTAGCCTATTAAGACAAATAACAATATCTTAATGATTCTAATCAAACCAGGAGGACCAAGATGAAAGAAGCTTGATTTGGAATCATTAATGAGTGGAGAGTCACCATGAACTTGAATAAATCTCAAAGGAGTTATGAGGAAGAAGTTATCCCATTTTCAATTCATGTGATTACGGACTATTCAGACATATGGCAATATCTTCATGATTCTAATAAAACCAGGAGGAACCAAGATGTAAGAAGCTTGATTTGGAACCATTAATCAGTGGAAAATAACCACAAGTTGAATAAATCTCTTAGGAGTTATGAGGAAGAAGCTATCCCACTTTCTGTACAGGTGATTCCACATTAGCTTATTAAGGCATATGGAGATATCTTCATGATTCTAATCAAAACAAGAGGGCCAAGATGAAAGAAACTTTATTTGGAATCATTAATGAGTGGCGCATCACCAAGAAGTTGAATAACTTTAATAGAAATTATGAAGAAGAAGTTATCCCACTTTTTATTTAGGTGATTCCAGATTAGCCTATTCAGACATATGTCAATATATTCATGATTCTAATAAAACCCGGAGGAACGAAGTTGTAAGAAGCTTGATTTGGAACCGTTAATCAGTGTACAATAACCACGAAGTTGAATAAATCTCTTAGGAGTTATAAGGAAGAAGCTATCCCACTTTCTATACAGGTGATTCCACATTAGCGTATTACGATATTTGAAAATATCTTCATGATTCTAATCAAACCAGGAGGGCCAAGATGAAAGAATCTTGATTTGGAACCATTAATTAGTGGAGCGTCACCAGAAACTTGAATAAATCTCCTAGAAGTTATGAGGAAGAATTTATCCCACTTTCTATTTAGGTGATTCCAGATTAGCTTATTCAGACATATGGCAATATCTTCTAATTATAATAAACAAGGGGGGACCAAGCTGTAAGAAACTTGATTTAGAACCATTAATCAATGGATAATAACCATGAATTAGAATAAATCTCATAGGAGTTATGAGGAAGAAGCTATCCCACTTTCTAATCAAGTGATTCCAGATTAGAAATATCTTCATGATTCTAATCAAACTAGGAGGAAAGAATATGTAAGAAGCTTTGTTTGGAACCATTAATCAGTGTAAAATAACCATTAAGTTGAATAAATCTCATAGGAGTTTTTAGGAAGAAGCTATCCCACTTTCTATTCAGGTGATTCAAGATTAGTCTATTCAGACATATGGATATATCTTCACGATTCTTATCAAACCAAAAGGAACCAAGCGATTAGAAGCTTGATTTGGAACCGTTAATCAGTGGAAAATAACCACAAAGTTGAATAAATCTCTTAGGAGTTATGAGGAAGAAGCTATCACACTATCTATACAGGTGATTCCATATTGGCCAATTCAAACATATGGCAATATCTTCAAGATTCTAATCAAACCAGGAGGAAAAATAATGTAAGAAGCTTTGTTTGGAACCATTAATCAGTGTACAATAACCATTAAGTTTAATAAATCTCATAGGAGTTATAAGGAAGAAGCTATCCCACTTTCTATTCATGTGATTCCAGATTAGCCTATTCAAACATATGGCAATATCTTTTGATTCTAATCAAAGCAGGACAAACCTAGACGTAAGAATCTTGAATGTAACAATTAATCAGTGGACAATAACCAAGAACTTGAATAACTTTCATAGAAATTATGAGGAAGAAGTTATCCCAATTTCTATAAAAGTGATTCCAGATTAGCCTATTCAGACATATGGCAATATCTTCATGATTCTATAAAACTAGGAGGAACCAAGATGTAAGAAGTTTGATTTGGAACCACTAATCAGTGGGAAATAACCTTTAATTTGAATAAATATCATAGCAGTTATGAGGAAGAAGGTATCCCACTTTCTATTCAGGTGATTCGAGATTAGCCTATTCAGACATATGAAAATATCTTCATTATTCTAATCAAACCAAGAGTAACCAAGATGTAAGAATCTTGTTTTGGAACCATTAATCAGTGTACAATAACTTTGAACTTGAATAAATCTCATAGGATTCACGAAGAAGAAGCTATCTCACTTTCTATTCAAGTGATTCCAGATTAGCATATTCAGACATATGGCAGTATCTTCATGATTATAATCAAACCAGCAGGAACCAAGATATAAGAATCTTTATTTGGAACCATTAATCAGTAAAAAATAACCACGAAGTTGAATAAATCTTTTAGGAGTTATGAGGAAGAATCTATCCCACTATATGTACAGGTGATTCCACATTAGCCTATTAAGACATATGGAAATATATTCATGATTTAAATCAAACCAGGAGGACCAAGATGAAAGAAACTTGGTTCGGAACAATTAAGCAGTGGACAATAACCATAAAGTTGAATAAATGTCATAGGAGTCATGAGGAAGAAGTCATCCCACTTTCTATTCAGGTGATTCGAGATTAGCCTATTCAGACATATGGCAATGTCTTCATGATTCAAATCAAACCAAAAGGAACCAAGATGTAAGAAGCTTGTTTTGGAACCATTCATCAGTCTAAAATAACCATGAAATTGAATAAATCTAATAAGATTCACGAGGAAGAAGCTATCGCACTTTCTATTCAAGTGATTCCAGATTATCCTATTCAGACATATGGCAGTATCTTCATGATTATAATCAAACCAGCAGGAACCAAGATGTAAGAAGCTTGATTTGGAACCATTAATCGGTGGAAAATAACCATGAAGTTGAATAAATCTCATAGGAGTCATGAAGAAAAAGATATCGCACTTTCTATTCAGGTGTTTTCAGATTAGCCTATTCAGACATATGGCAATATCTTCATGATTCTAATAAAACCAGGAGGAAACAAGATGTAAGAAGCTTGATTTAGAACCATTAATCAGTGGACAATAACCACAAAGTTGAAAAAATCTCTTAGGACTTATGAGGAAAAGCTATCCCACTTTCTATACAGGCGATTCCAGATTAGCCTATAAAGACATAGCAATATTATAACGCCCCAACCGCCCCTACCGGTGAGTCACCCATCCCTCTATCGGGCTCGTGGGGCCCACCCCTGTCCGACGGTCGGTGCGTTAACCGAGAGGCTCGAAAGTCATGATATACTGACCCTGCAATCACCACCCGACCTTTCCCCATGTTTTGGCCTCACTCACACGGTATCGCGAATCACTTCCCGATAGGTCACCCATCCTTTCACTACTCCAACATAAGCACGCTTAACCCTGGAGTTCTAAACGGATGTGTGACGGAAAAGGTAAGTCAACTTTGGTGACATAGGTAGCCAAATCAATTCTCTTAAGCCTTTACACATATCACAATTCGGGATGTTACAATTCACCTCCTCTCAAAGAACGCAACGTCCTCGTTGCGCCCTACGACAGGTCTCAAGACGCCTCTCAGGTCAGAACTGAGACGGCTAACCAGCTCTGATACCACTTATAACGCCCCAACCGCCCCTACCGGTGAGTCACCCATCCCTCTATCGGGCTCGTGGGGCCCACCCCTGTCCGACGGTCGGTGCGTTAACTGAGAGGCTCGAAAGTCATGATATACTGACCCTGCAATCACCACCCGACCTTTCCCCATGTTTTGGCCTCACTCACACGGTATCGCGAATCACTTCCCGATAGGTCACCCATCCTTTCACTACTCCAGCATAAGCACGCTTAACCCTGGAGTTCTAAACGGATGTGTGACGGAAAAGGTAAGTCAACTTTGGTGACATAGGTAGCCAAATCAATTCTCTTAAGCCTTTACACATATCACAATTCGGGATGTTACAGAAGTAATCATGAAGGACTTTAGCACCATTGCAGCCCCATTAACTGAAGTAATCATGAAGGATGTAGGATTCAAATGGGGAGAAGCACAAGAAGCCGCATTTCCAAACCCTTAAAGAGAAGCTTACTCAATCACCTCTCTTAATGCTTCCTGACTTTACTAAAACCTTTGAAATTGAATGTGATGCCTCAGGGATTGGAATTGGTGCTGTATTGATGCACGATAGGAAGCCCATCGCCTAATTTAGTGAGATGCTTGGAGGAGCCACTCTCAACTATGCAACCTATGACAAAGAACTCTATGCCTTGGTGAGGGCCTTGCAAACATGGCAGCATTACTTGTGGCCCAAGGAGTTTGTCATCCACACTGATCATGAGTCCCTAAAGTATCTAAAAGGGCAGAGTAAGCTTAGTAAGAGACACGCAAGATGGGTTGAGTTCATTGAGACATTTCCATACGTGATCAAATACAAACAAGGTAAGGAGAACATAGTTGCTGATGCACTATCTCGGAGGTATGTTCTCTTGACCACTCTTGATGCTAAGCTAGTAGGTTTTGAGTAGATTAACGACATGTATGAGACTGACCTTAATTTTAAAGAAGCTTATGTGTCTTGTGAGAAATTTGCTGCAGGGCATTACTTTAGGCAAGATGGATTCTTGTTTTATGATAACAGATTGTGTGTGCGTAATTGTTCTCTACGAGGTCTATTTGTTAGGGAATCCCATGGGGGCTGTCTAATGGGACATTTTGGGATTGCCAAGACCCTTAAAGTTTTGCAGGATCACTTCTATTGGCCACACATGAAAAGAGATGTTGAGAGAATCTGTGGAAGGTGGGCTACTTGCAAGCATGCTAAGTCCCAAGTCTAGTCTCATGGTTTGTACACTCCTTTACCAATTCTACACCATCCTTGGAATGACATATCCATGGATTTCATTGTTGGATTGCCTAGGACTAGAACCGGAAAGGACTCCATATTTGTTGTTGTTGATAGGTTCTCTAAAATGGCACATTTCATAGCTTGTCATAAGACTGATGATGCATTGCATGTTGCTAACTTGTTCTTTAAAGAGGTTGTTCGTTTACATGGCATGCCTAGGACTATAGTTTCTGATAGGGATACTAAGTTTCTTAGTTACTTTTGGAAGACTCTTTGGTCTAAGCTAGGCACTAAGTTGTTATTTTCTACTACATGTCATCCGCAAACTGATGGACAAACTCAGGTAGTTAATAGGACTCTAGGGACACTCCTGCGTGCATTCATCAAAAAGAACTTGAAAACTTGGGAAGATTACTTACCTCATTGTGAATTTGCATACAATCATGCCATGCATTCTGCTTCTAAGTATTCTCCTTTTGAAATTGTTTATGGGTTCAATCCCACCTCTCCTTTGGATCTAATGCCTTTACCTGACTGTGAAGGGTTAAGTTTGGACGGTAAGAAGAAAGCTGAGATGGTCCAGCAAATCCATGAGAAGGCTAGACAAAACATTGAACAGAAAACTAAGTACTATGAGAAGCAAGCCAACAAGGGAAGGCGTGTGCATCTCTTTGAAGTTGGTGACAAAGTTTGGCTTCACCTAAGGAAGGATAGGTTTCCCAACGAGAGGAAGTCCAAGCTGATGCCATGAATTGATGGACCCTTCGAGATCATCCACAAGATCAATGACAATGCCTATAAACTGGATCTCCAAGGTAAGTATGATGTGTCTAATAGCTTCAATGTTACTGACTTGGTTCCTTTTGTTGATGATGAACCAGATTTGAGGACAAATCCTTTTCAAGAGGGAGGGGATGATGTGATCATGGACCAGCTTACCAGAGAGGGTAAAGAGATCTTAGACGAGCCACATGATGCCACAATGCACCAGCAGCCTGGTGATGATGCTTTGACCATTCCAGAAGGTCCCATGACCCGTTCCAGAGCCAAGAAACTCAAGGAGATTGTTGTAGGATTACTCACTTCACATCCACAACAAGAATAAAGTCTTCGACAAGGTTTGATGGTCCAAGATATCTTGATCACCATTCAAGCTATCTGTACATCAAGCTAAGCTAGTGTTTCGGCAAGACATTTGGTGTGTGCTCTTTTCCTTGCTTTTGGTTTTGTCCCACGAGGTTTTCCGGAGGAAGGTTTTTAACGAGGTTTTCTGGAGGAAGGTTTTTAACGAGGCCACAACTTGTCTTACAAATCACCTAGGCTCTATCTCGGCCCAAGACTACTAGAAGACTATCCCTTTTATCTTATGTTATTTTAAGATTATAGTTTTATGTTATATTTCCGAAACCCTAAGAGCTTGTTCTTTGGTTTCTTTTATTTAAGGGTTTTTACAAAACCTATTGTACTCAAGAAGTCTCTAATCAAAAACCCTATTTCTCTCTCTCTCTCTCTCTCTCTCTAGTTGACGATTTGAGGTGTTTTGGCTGTGTAATATCCAGAGTCTAAGGGTGTTTAAGTTGGTGTGTCATATCCGATTTAGTCATCTAGGAGTATCAAGAGATCATCCATCCCTCTTGTGTCACCATTCAATCCACAAAGCTTGAAGAACTTGAGTCTCTGATTCGTTCGTGCAAGGATCTTTCCTCCCATCAACCAAAGAAGCATCCTAGGCGTGTGTCAGTTTGTGGATAAGGAAGAGCCTTATCCAGACTGGAAAGGAAGATGTGAATGTGGACTGGTCTCTGGACAGGTACATGAGGCGTGTTGGTGCATTATCAGCCATACTCTTCTTCCTTTAGCCAGCAAGTGACAGCCTGGTCTAAGCGTGTGAGAATTCTTGTCCAAGGAATTCAATTTAAGCGCCTATCTTTTGCTGACTTCACATGCTTGTTGATTTCTCTTGTAAATCCTATGTAATCCTCACTTCTTTATTTAAAGAGAGCATTGCCGTGTTAATCTCTTAGGGGGTGTCCCCTTTCCTCTTCACAAATCTCTTTAATCTCTCTCTAGTCTCCCTAATCTCTATACTCTCTCGTTTACTCTCTCTCTCATCAGTCTCACTCTCATTCCGACCATATCAAGCTCTCATCTTTCCCATTGGGGTTCCTCTCACTTACACAACCAGAACCTCTGAAAACTTTCACCCTATACTCAGCCTCAGCACTGGAACAAGACACCACCTTCGGCCTCTTGCTCTTCCAAGTAACCAAGTTTCCTCCAATGAAGGTGCAGTAGCCGGTTGTGGACTTCCTATCTGCTCTATCTCCCGCCCAATCCGAATCACAGTAACCAACTACCTTAGTGCTTCCATTGCATCCCATCCACACTCCTTGGCCAGGTGATCCATTAAGATAGCTCAAGATCCGGTCCACCATTCCCCAATGGTGTTGCTTTGGAACTTGCATGTGTTGGCTCACCTGGTTCACAGCAAAACAAATATCAGGACGTGTGATGGTTAAGTAGATTAGCTTACCAACCATCCTCCTATAGAGTTCGGGATCTTTGTATGGTTGGCTATCTTCTATCTCCCCCTCTCGTGGGACTTTATACCCATCCTCCATGGGCATCTTAGCTATCTTCCCTCCAAGCTTACCTCCATCTTTCAAAAGATGAAGTGTATATTGATGTGATCATGGAAAGCGCCAATGAATGTGATGTGAGCATAGACCAGCTCAACAAGGAAGATGATGTATCCAGGAATGCACCCATGGAAAGACCAGCTGATGAAGATGCCTTAGCCATTCCAGAAGGTCCCATGACTCGTTTTAGAACCAAGAAAATGAATGGAGCCATTGGAGGGTTACTTAGACTCATTTGGAAACAATAAGAAGGTCTTGGATAAAGCTTGATGTTCCGAGTTACCTTGATCACCTTTCAAGCTACCTCCACATCAAGCTGAATTAGTACTTTGGCAAAGTACTTGTGTGTGCTCTTTTCCTTTCTCTCGGTTTTGTCCCAAAGAGGTTTTACGGAGAAAGGTTTTTAACGTGGCCACAAGCTGCTTTACACATCTACTAGATGCTAATCTCGGTCCAAGCCTAAAAGAAGACTCTATCTATTTATCTTATCTTTTGTTTTTATTCTATAGTTTTTATGTCATGTTATATTCAAAACCTAAGGAGCATGTTCCTTGGTTTCTCTATTTAAACCCTTGTTACTCTCTTTCTGAAATCAAGCAGTCTTTTATCGAAAACCCTTTTTCTCTCTTCTCTCCTATCTTTGGACAAATTAAAGGTTGCTGGTGTGTAATATCCGGCTTTGGTTCTCTGATTTAGTGTGTAATATCTAGATCAGAAAGCCTTGGAGTATCAAGAGTCGAGCCATCCCTCTTTTGTCCCGCAACAAACCACATGCCTTGAAGAAGATCGAGCCTTGTCTCTCTGTTTGCGAGGATTATCCTTTGTTATCTCTTTCCAGAACCAGAGAAGGATCCTAGGATCGTATTATTTGGTATCAGAGCTATCTCTGGAAGGGAAGTGTTCTTTATCTCTGATTTTTGTTTTGTCCTTTCATATTCTTACTGAGAATTGTCTGATCTTTGTTTGTGTGGTCGAAATTTGATAGATTAAGGTTTTCTGATTTCGTTTTTGTGTTTTGACTCTTCAGTTTTTCTGCAGAAAAAGTTTCGATCTGGTTTTGTGTTTTGCTTCTGTTAGGTTGTGTCCTGATCGATCTGTTTCTGTATTTGGGTTTAAAATTACCTTGTTCAATCTGTTAGGGCTTGTATTATTGGTGATTTCGAATCTGGGGTCAGTATTAGGGTTTTCGAATCTAATTTTGTTTCTCGAATCTGAATCGAAATCTGTTTCTGTGAAGGTTTGTGGTTGATTAATTTTCGATCTGCTCTGTTTTGTTATCAATTTTTGTAAATCTTTATTGATAATCTCTTGGTCGATATTGTTTAGGGCTGTTTGAATCTGTTTTTGTTTTCTGTTTCAAGTGTGTTTCTGTTCTGAATCCGTTCTGTTGTTGTTCACTTGATTCTGGATTTGAAATTTCAAGTATCAACTTGTTTCAAGTGTTTGAGTTCTGTTTTGTTGTTTGCTTGATTCTAATTTTGAAATTTAAAAACCAATCTGATCGTTTTCTGTTCCTGAAACTAGCTTGATCTTAAACTTATTTTTTGTATTGTGTGTTCTGTTTATCTAGAACTTGTTACTGGTTCTCTTTTCTTATATTTCTCAGGAACAATGGCGAAGGAGCACAAAGGAGAACTCAACAAGAATGATACATTGTTGCTTGAAGCATTTGTTGGATTTTACCAGAGTATATGGATCTGGGTTTGTGTGTAATGAACAAGCCTTTAAAGGCAGTGATGAACTCAAAATGAAGGACAGAAGAGTTCTGGTTTTACTTGTATGAACTTGAATTAAAACCAGAGAATAATAGAGACTTAGAGATATTAAGAGAGAATACGAAAGGGGTAGACTAAGAGAGATTTCGACTCAAGAACATCAAGCTTTATTTCTGGAAGTGGAGAGGGGTTTTCTCCCTTACTCCCTTTTGAGTTACAAATGATAGAGATGAGTTTATATAGAGAGAGATGGAGAGCTACACGATTTAAAACCCTAAGCATGTGGAGTCAAAGGTATTTGGGCGCCTAGTTTGAAATATGTGGCCAGAATTGCTCACATGCTTTGGACAGCCTGTCCAAAGCTTGCTCTTCCTTTTGGGGAGTTGATAAGGTTCTTCCTTATCCATAAACGGTCAGCAACCCATGCAGCTTCCTGGAAACTTCCTCTTCTCTTCCTTCGGCCTATGGAATATCCCTTAGCATCTTTCTTACTTGCCAACCTTCCTTTAGACCCAAGTCCTGATATTTCGAACCCTAACCCTTCCTTGCCTCACAAGTCTTGGAGCTTCCTTGGGTTACAAGTCTAGGTCATTTTAGGATCCCCTGATGTGCCCTAACTTTCCCAAGACTCAAAAACATCTTCTAAGATCAAATGATCGAGTATTGATGTTTATGGGTCGAGTCTGGTTCGTACGGATCCGTACAGTCCGTACGGCATCCGTACAACTCACCCAAACATAGACCATTTGATCCCATCTCTTCCCTAAAGCTTCCCAAGGTCTTCCTTAGACTTCTCCTTGATGTTTCATAGCCTCTTGTACACTTAACAGCTTCCCACAGCCTTCTAACACTCCTTGTACAAGATCTCTTCACACCATCTATCATCTTTTACTCCATCACATCTTTTTACTCGTTCATTGTCATCTCTTCAAGTTAACACCCCCCCCCTAAAGCTTTACTCTAGTGATCCTAAGTCAATCTTGAAACCTTGAAGATTCTCCTCATTAAAAACCTTATCAAAGAAAACCCTTTTTGGGATAAAACCTTGATAAGAAAAAGAGTAAGATCTCCAAGGCCTAGGGATTGGCCAGTGAGTTCTTTGTGTCTCAACCAGTGTGGTGGACACAAAGAACTCTGGATCATGGTCTAATTGTGGTGTAAGCTAATCCGACTTGGATTGCTCACGACTAACACTTCTTGAGCTCATCTAGATCACTCCACACTGATCTTGGTCTCTCCCCCTTTCACCCAACTTCTTATTGGGTTAAGTGCTCGGATTGCCAAGATAAAAACTCTATTCAGTACCATCTTTATTCTCAGCCTTGGTTGCTTCTTCTCCTTGAATAACCATCAAGGACTCCATCTTCACAGATCATTGAAGCTTCTCAATACTCCCCCTCAAGCTTGACCATGTGGAACAAGTCAAGCTTGGAAGGATTGCTTCATGATCTTGGACAACAAACCATTACACCCTCACTTCTGATTCTGCTATCTTCATGGAATGCTAGTGTCTTCATCAGCTCTCTCGATCACCTCAAACCCTGAAGCCGCATTGCTAGAGTAACCTTCTTTATGACACAGCCAAGACTGCTCTGAACAGCCTCTTGTCTAGACACGCCACTGCCTAAACCCGGATAGCTTCATCTCCATTCTCTTGTAATGGTAAGGAAGAAACTGATGTGATCATGGAAAGCACCAAGGAATGGAAGCATGAACCTGAACCTGACGAGCTTGTAGCTGAGGATGCAACATTGAAGACTGCTTTGAAACAAGAAGAGTATATTAGTCTTGGTCGAAGCTGGATCAATCAAGACACTCATCACCATTCAAGCTACCACATCTTCAAGATGATCATCATCTAAGCAAGTAGGATTTGTGTGTGCTCTTTTCCTTGCTCTCGGTTTTGTCCCAAAGAGGTTTTACGGAGGAAGGTTTTTACCGAGGCCACAAAAGTACTTCACATATCACCTAGCTGATGATCTCGGACCTACACATGAAGAACCTTATGCTATTTTATATTTCTAAGTTTTTATGTTATTTTCAAACTTCAGTCTTTGTGTGTTTTCCAAGAGGAGCCTTATTTTTACTCCTTTTATTTCCGAGTTGCTGTGCATGTACAGCCTTCTCTCTATATATTGTGGTCGAAACTCATGAATAAAGCACCCATCTTTTTATCAAAAACCTAGTTTTCTCTCTTCTCTCTTGTCTTTGGCGAGTTGAAGGTTTCTGGTGTGTTATATACAGAGTTAAGGGCTTCTTATTTGGTGTGTCATATCCAGATCAGTCGCCTAGTAGTATCAAGAGATCATCCATCCCTCTTGTGTCACCATTCGATCCACATGACTTGAGAAACTTGAGTCTTTTTGATTCGGTTCTGCAAGGATTATCCCATCTGTTCCAGAGCATCATCCTAGGATCTTATTATGTGGTATCAGAGCAACTCTGGAAGGGAAGTAATCGATTTCTCACAGATTTTCGTTTTGGTCTTTTCATATTCTGCTATGTTGTGATCAGATCTTTGTTTCTGTTGTCGAAATCTATTAACTTTGAGTATTTTGATCACGAATCTGATTGTTTTCTTTTCATATCCACTTTGATTTCGTGTTGATCTGTGTTCTGTGTCGAAATCTGATATAAATAGAGTTCCTTGATCTTGTTTTTGATAAAACTTTTTGGATTCTTGTTGCAGAAGTTATCGTTTGCTTGATCTGAAACAATTTAGGGTTTGTAAAAATCGATCTGTTTCAGAATTTGATCCATTCTGTTCTGATTAGTTCTGATTAGTTCTTGTCATATCTTGAGTTTGAAATTGATCAGAGGTTTAAGATTTGATTTTGTTTTGAATCTGTTTCTGATTTGTGTTAAAAGGAATCGATTTGTTTCAAGTGTAGTGAATCTGTTATTTTCTGTTTTGATCATTGAATCTAAGCTTGAAAATGAACTGATTTCGTGATCTCTCTCTTTGTTTAGGGTTTGAGCTGAATTAATTTTATATTTTCCTGTTTGAATTTGTTTTGTCGATTTGAATCTGTTCTGATTTTTTTGTCTACTTGTTTCTGCAAATCGAAATCAATCAAACTTTTCTCTGTTGTAGTTTTAAGTGTTCTGCTTCTATAGAACTTGTTACTGGTTGTGTGTTTTGTGTGTTTCAGGAACCATGGCAGGAGCAAAGACTGCTACTTTGCAGCAGATAATGAAATTCAGGATGGATGATCAGAAACAAAGAAGAAAAGAAAGAGAATACCATAGATCATCTAGAGATGAGTACAATCTGAAAGGGTATGATCAGCTGCAAAGAAACCAGAAGCATGGCATTTTGAAACATAAAGTTCCTTCCTTCTATGGCATGGCTGATCCTGCTGAAATCTTTAGAGAATAAGAGAATAGAAGTGATTGTGTAGACAGAATCAACGAGAAACTAAGAGAATAGAGAGATTAAGAGCAGATTTGTATAGAGAGCCATTTCGGCTAAGAGAGAAAATAAAGAAGAGAACTTTATGATTCTTATTGATACTCGACGAGATTAATATATAGAGGAGCTACAAGGGTTTTCAGAAAAGCAAGGAAGAGCAAATATGTGGACAGAAGAGACTAGGCGCGCTAATTTTAAACGGTCGACCAAGGAGATCCACAAGAAGAGCATCAGCAACTTTGAGAAGATGCTGATCACTTTCAAGCCTGTCTGCGCCTTATCCACACTGCTTTTTACCGGATAGATCAAGGAAGGCATGGTAAGCGTCCCTGGTTACTTCCTATTTTACCCGGATGCAGTTTTACCTTTGGTCGAGTGTTTTGGTTCGACCATGATCTGTACGGCCTGTACGGACATGGTCGACACAAAACCTCCCCAATCCTTTCTCTTCTCCTCATTCCTCTTAACCCAATACTCCTCCATTATTTTAACTTCTCAGCATACCTCAACTCAACACTTCCCCTCAAGCTTGACCATGTGGAACAAGTCGAGCTTGGAAGGCTATGAGGTCTTCCTCATTAAAAACCTCACCAAGGAAAACCCTTTTGGGATAAAACCTTGATGAGGGAAAAAGAGTAAAGACCCCATAGCAGGGGATTAGCTAAGTTGGGTTAGATCAATGAGTCCCAACCGGCCATGGATGGACTCCATTGTCTTTTGTCTAGCTGCCTTAGTGAATACATCAGCTAGCTGGTCCTCACTTCTGGTATAGCAAGGTAAGATTACTCCTAACCCAATCATCTGCCTCACCTTGTGGCAATCAACCTCAATGTGCTTGGTCCTCTCGTGGAATACCGAGTTGGTGGCTATGTGGATGGCTGCTTGGTTGTCACAATGCATTGTCATTGGAGTGGACTGCTCAATACCAAGGTGCTTCAAGATGCCTTTAATCCAGACAAGCTCATTTGTCAACTTCAGCATTGCTCTATACTCGGCTTCAGCACTAGAGCAAGACACCACCTTTTGCTTCTTGCTCTTCCATGTAACTAGGTTCCCTCCAATGAATGTGCAGTAGCCCGTAGTGGACTTCCTATCTGCTCTATCACCAGCCCAATCCGCATCACAGTAACCAACCACTTCAGTGTTGTTGTTGCATCCCATCCATACTCCTTGGCCAGGTGAACCATTCAGATAACTTAGGATCCGTTCCACCATGTTCCAGTGGTGCTCCTTTGGAATTTGCATGCGTTGGCTCACCTGGTTCACAACAAAATAAATATCAGGATGTGTGATGGTTAAGTATATTAGCTTACCCACTAGCTTTCTGTAAAGCTTGGCATCATGAAGTGGTTTGCTATCCTCTATCTCCCCCTCACGAGGAACCTTATACCCATCCTCCATGGGCATCCTTGCTGTCTTCCCTCCAAGTTTACCTGCATCTTTCAAAAGATCAAGAGTATACTTCCTTTGGGACATGAACAACCCTTCCTTGGATCTACTAATCTCAATTCCAAGGAAGTACTTCATTTCTCCCAAGTCTTTAATTTCAAAAACAGATTTAAGATAATCCTTAGTATTCTTAATACCTTCCTTGTCACTCCCAGTTATGATGATATCATCAACATAGACTAGGAGAACAATGATACCTGATGTAGAGGCAAGGGTGAATAGGGTGTGATCAAGCACGAATTTGATGAAGCCTCGGCCATTTAGGGTAGTGCTTAACTTGTGGTACCAGGCTCTTGGAGACTGCTTCAACCCATAGATAGCCTTTCTTAACCTCAGAACATTCCTTGGTTTTACTAGACTCTCAAGACCGGAGGAGGATACATATACACTTCTTCTTCCAATTCTCCTTGCAAGAAGGCATTCTTCACATCCATTTGCCATAGGTTCCATCCCAAGTTGGTTGCAATGGAGAGGACAATCCGAATAGTATGGAGCTTTGCCACATGAGCAAAGGTGTCAACATAATCCTCTCCATAGGTTTGGGTGAAACCCCTTGCAACAAGTCTGGTTTTCTTCCTTTCTATCTTCCCATTTGGTAGATACTTGATGGTAAAGATCCATCTACTAGTAACAGCCTTCTTCCCTTTTGGAAGCTCACTCTCATACCAAGTCTCATTCTTTATCATAGCACCTGCTTCATCATCTACAAATTTCTTCCATTCTTTATCCTCCACAGCTTCCTCATACGATCTTGGAACTTGACTTTCATCCAGACTGATAATGAAGGCACAATGCTCCTTAGGAAACTCGGCAAAAGTACATACAGCTTGACTAGGATGAGCAACGGCTTGAGCATTGTAGTATACCCTGGTATTCACCCAATTAGATGGATGTCTTCTTACTCTAGTACTTCTCCTTAATGGGACTTGTACCTCCTCAACTGCTTCCTCATGCTCCTCTTGGCCTTCTGGTTCAGGCACCTCATTTGCTTCCTCATGTTCCATCACCCCTTGATCAGGACTTGGAGCATTTTCCTCTTCTATACCATCTTCTCCTGGTTCATATCCCCCCTCATGATCAAGGTGGGATGGTTCTTCAGCTTCATGCGGTTTAGGCACCCTTTGCTGATCCTGGGTCAGATTGATCCCAAGTCCTTCCATGATCATCCTAAGGCTCGCAGCCTTATCAGATGGTTGAGCTAGATCCTTAAGATCTTCCCAGCTCTTTTCTTCATAGTATCCCCTTGACTCTAGAAACTTGACATCCCGAGATACTAACAGCTTCCTTGTTGAGGGATCAAAGCATTTGTATCCCTTTTGAGTTGTGGAATAGCCGATGAACATTGCTTTAGTACTCTTAGGCTCCAACTTGTTCCTCATTTCTCCTGGCACCAGCACATAGCACAGGCACCCAAATACCCTTAGATGATCCAAAGAAGGCTTGACCTTGTTCAGGACTTCAAATGGAGACTGATCCTCTAAGACTCTGGTTGGTATCCGGTTGATGAGATAGCAAGCAGACATTACAGCATCACTCCAGAACCTCTTTGGAACATTGGTTTGAAACATCATCGACCGTGCCACTTCCATTAGGTGTCTGTTCTTCCTCTCAGCCACTCCATTTTGTTGTGGAGTATAAGGGCAACTCGTTTGATGAAGGATCCCATGTTGAGCTAGATGATCTTTGAAAGCATGGCCCATGTATTCCCCACCATTATCTGATCTGAAAATCTTAATCTTGACATTATAATGGTTAGCAACATAGGTTTGAAATTTTTTAAATGCATCAAGCACCCTATCCTTAGTCTTAATGAGTGTTACCCAGGTGTATTTAGATTTCTCATCAATGAATGTAACAAAATACTTATAGTTCTCTTTAGATAAACAAGGAGCAGTCCAAACATCAGAATGAACAAGATCAAAACACTTCTCATAGATAGTATTTGATTTCTTAAAGACTGTCTTACAATGTTTACCCAAAATGCATGCTTCACATTCATTATTCTTAAACATGACACCGGGTAACATCAAGCTAAGAGCCCTAACATGGGGATGTCCTAATCTAGCATGCCACAAAGCATCATTATTTGAAGTAGAAACACAACTAAGCGAGTAACTAGAATTGAAAATATGGGTAAGGTCTTCAAGCATATAAAGATCTCCCTTGGTTACTCCTTTCCCAATCAACTTACTGCTCTCAATATCCTGAAACTTCACATCATTAGGACTAAAGATAACATTGCATTGAAGATCATTAGTGCATTTCTTGACCGACAAGAGATTTGAAGTAAACTCAGGCATATAGAAAGCTCTAGACTCTTTATCAAAGAAGTTCAACGTTCCGATTCCTTTTATACCTACTCTATCACCATTTGCAATCATAACATGACCATAAGCCGGTTCTAGATTCTTTATAAGACTGGTGTCACTTATCATGTGATGAGAGGCTCCAGAATCAACAACTAATGGTTTAGGTTATATACTAGTGGCAGCATAAGATCTATGTGATTCTCCTAGAGTATCTATCTGATCAAGAGTCTTAGGCATTCTATAAGCAGTATGAGTGTAACCAAAGGTGTTTCCGATTGTGTTACCATTCTCCTTAAGAGCTTTGATAAGAGCATCAATATCGGACCTCCTTATGGGCTCTTGATCCATGTTCTTGACTGAATTGTGTTGAGATGCCATAGCCTTCCCTTCACCTTCACGAGCAGTAGACCCATTTCTAGAAGGACCCGCTTCACTTGCTTCATTGGAAAGGTGAGCTCTTCCTTCCCTCTCCTTCATGAACTTGGTTGGTTTGAGATGGGGATGAAGTATCCAGCACTGACTCCTCCTGTGACCCGGCTTCTTGCAGTGATCACAGTTGCCTCCAAACCTCCTATCCTCACCATATCTCCTTTCCTCAGGCTTGTACATTGCCTTGTTAGCTTGAGTGACCTCTGCATTGTTGGCCAAGAAAAGGTCACCTCTTCCTCCAAACAATCGTGTGAACCCTCTTCCTTTTGGATCTGAGCACACACTTACTCCAAGGATGGCAGCTTAGATGACCTCAAGATATGCTTGATCAGGTCATTGTACACTAGATTCAAGATTAGAAGAAAGCCAATGACTTGATCTTGCTCCTTCCTTTCCATGATGATGTCTTGATCCTGTGTGCTCGGCCTCAGCATCTCGAGTTCAAACCATAGAGCCCTGAACTTTCCCAAGTGCTTAGTGAACTCCACCTCTTCCTGCACAAGCGTGTTGATAACCCTTTTCACCTCAAACACCCGGCTCAGATTAGATGTATTGCCATAGACCTTCTGGAGAGTGTACCATAGATCCTTTGCTGTCTCACAGTAGCTGTTATTGATCAAGCCGCACCAATGACCATGCATTGTGACAACCAAGCAGCAATTCACATTGCCTCCAACTCGGTGTTTCATGAGAGAACCAAGCATATTGAAGTCGACTGCCACAAGGTAAGATAGATGATAGTCCACGGAGTGAAGATCAGTTGGCTGATGTGTTGACTAAGGCTCCAAGGCAGAAGACACTTGAGTCCATTCATCAGAGGTTGGGACTCATTGATCTTACTAGGCGCAACTAATCCCCTGTCATGAGGTCTTTACTCTTTTCGTTGTTGAGGTTTTATCCCTAAGGAGGGTTTTCGTTGGCAAGGTTTTTAATGAGGAAGATATTATGACATTCCAAGCTTGACTTGTTTCACATGGTCAAGCTTGAGGGGGAGTGTTGAACCGAATAAGAGATGGAGTTATGATCTATTAAGAAGGCTGGAAAAGACTTATGGAATGGAGAGGAAGAAGTTTGGAGGTATCCGTACAAGGCCGTACAAGATGTCCGTACAAGGCTGTACAACCATGGTTGACCAAAAGGAAGTTTGGGTCGACCAAAGTTACTCCGGTTAAAACCTCAGAAGTTACCTACGCATGGATAAGCTTACTTCCTTCCTTCTGTGTGTCCAAGTGCACTGAACCTTAGGGATAAGAGTCACTCCGCGTCTGGAAAGGCTGGCCTAAAGCATCTAGTCAAGATGCCAAAGGAATCAAGCGTGTAGAGCTTCCTGGCCAAGTATTTTGAATTAGGCGCGCGTAAGACCCTTGACTCCACATGCTTAGGTTGAAACCTTATCTTGTATCCGTTAATCACAGCCATAACCTTCCCTGTATATTTGTAACTTCTCTCATTAATCAATAAAGCAATATATTCGAGTTTCTCTTATTCTCTCTAAGTGTTCTTCATGTTCTTCATACTCGATATGGTTTCTTAGTAAAGTCTCAACCTTTTAGTCTCTAAATCTCTTCTAGTCTCTCTTAAACTCGTTTCTATCCGTTTATACTCAAATTCTACTCAGTCTTTCATGGTATAAGAGCCTGGTTCTCGTGAATCTGGGTTTTGATTTCATATATCACGAAGAATACTCAAGAATACCTTTTTCATTCCGTGAAGCTTCAAGATGGAGGGTACTAAGACAACTGTGATACCAGTGATACTAAAGGGGGAAACTATCTCCTATGGTCTCATGTGATGAAGACAGTAGTGGGGAGTAAGGGCTTGTGGAACCACATCCTCGAGGGTGAGGCTCCCAAGCTTATTACTCATGAAGGCGAGAAGGAGATTGTCGTGTGTGATGAAGTGAAGTGGATCCAGGAAGATAACCTGGTGATGTCCATCCTTCAAAGCTCTCTAGATCCATCGATCTTAGAGGCTTACAGCTACTGTGAGAAGGCAAAGGACTTGTGGGACACCCTTCAGAAGGTGTATGGAAACATCTCAAACCTTACTCGAGTTTTTGAGATTAAACGAGCCATCAACAGTCTAGCTCAAGAAGACATGGAGTTCACAAAGCATCTCGGAAAGTTAAGGGCTTTATGGTCTGAGCTAGAGATGTTAAGGCCGAGTAAAACAGATCCAGCTGAGCTTAATGAGAGGAGGGAGCAAGATAAAGTCTTCGGCTTGCTTCTCATTCTCAACTCCAGCTACAATGACCTGGTGAAACATATCCTGCGAGCTGAGAAGTTACCCACCATGGAGGAAGTCTGCCCACAGATCCAAAGGGAGCAAGGGTTTGGGATTGTTTGGAGGAAAGGGGGAGCTTACCTTAGCTAATCAAGCTGAGGTGCCTCAAGCTAACAAGGTGAACCGGTTTGAAGATAGGAGGTTCAACGGCAACTGTGACCATTGCACGAGACAAGGCCACAAGAAACATTAGTGCTGGATTCTTCATCCTCACTTGAAGCCAACCAAGTTTATGAAAGAAAGGGATGCAAGGGCGAATGTGAGCTATGGAGGGGGTGATAAGCATGGAGTAGGAGGAACCGGGCCATCCAACCGAGCACAGGAGGCTGAAGGTGGAGAGAACAAAGCCCTGGTGACCTACACAGCTCAAACCAACCGTCCAAATGAGCATGAGTTCATCTGCCGTTCCGAAATCGATGCACTCATTAAGATGCTCAAAGACAATGAGAAAGGAGTCATTGAGAGCAGTCGTTTGATTGGGAAAGGAGTCACAAAAGGAGACCTTTACATGCTTGAGGAGCTTACTTATTTACCTGATCAGAGTTGTTCTTTTACTTCTGTTTCTGGTTCTGGTTTAAATAAGAGTGCTTTGTGGCATGCTAGACTAGGACATCCTCATGTTAGACCTTTAAGCTTAATGGTTCCAGGTGTGGTGTTTGAGAATAATGATTGTGAAGCTTATATCTTAGGCAAGCATTGTACAACTATGTTTCAAAAGTCTTCCACTATCTATGATCACTGCTTTGATTTAATTCACTCGGATGTTTGGACTGCACCTTGTTTATCTAGGGAGAACCATAAGTACTTTTTCACTTTCATAGATGAGAAGTCTAAATACACCTGGATAACCTTGATTCCATCTAAGGATAGGGTGCTTGATGCATTTAGAAATTTTCAAACATATGTGACTAACCATTTCAATGCTAAGCTGAATTTTTTTAGATCAGATAATGGTGAGGAGTACACGACTCAAGCCTTCAAGCAACACCTATCCCAGCATGGTATCCTTCAATAAACGAGCTGCCCTTACACTCCACAACAGAATGGAGTTGCTGAAAGGAAGAACCGACACCTTATGGAAGTGGCGAGGTCCATGATGTTCCAAGGTAATGTGCCAAAGAGGTTTTGGAGTGATGATTTGGCCACTGCTTGTTACCTGATCAACCGAACCCCAACCAAGGTTCTTGAAGATCAATCACCCTTTGAGGTTCTGAACAAACATAAGCCGGCCTTAGATCATATCAGGGTCTTTGGTTGTCTCTGTTTTGTTCACAAACCAGGAGAGCTAAGGAACAAGTTGGAAGCCAAGAGCACAAAAGGGATATTTATAGGTTACTCACCAACTCAAAAGGGGTACAAGTTTTATGATCCGGCAACCAGAAGGGTAGTGGTGTCTAGAGATGTGAAGTTCGTGGAAGAAAAAGTGTTCTATGAGGAGAAGAACCAAGCAGAGCTTAGGATTCGGCTTTTGATAAGGCAGCCAACTTGAGGATAATATTGGAGAATCTTGGGATTAACTTATCTCAGGATCCGAGGAGTGGAGGAGGACAACAACAAGGAGGTCTCCCCACTGCTAATGATAATGGACAGGAACCCCACCTTGACCATGAGGGGGGAAATGAACCTGAAGAGTAGCATGATGAAGAATGAGGTTCCACACATGATCAAGGTGTGGATCAAGATGAGGGAGAATCTGGAGATGGAAACCAGGAAGAAGAAGAGGTCGAGGAGGCTCAACCAGAAGCAACTCAAGAAGCTCAACCTTTGAGGAGTACAAGGGTGAGGAACCCTCCCCCCCATCCAACTGGATCAACAACCGGGTATACTACAATGCTCAAGCAGTTGCTCATCCTGCCCAAGCTGTTTGCAATCTTATTCATTACCTGGAAGAGCATAAAGCCTCTATGATCAGTTTGGATGAGAGTCAGATAGGAATCAGTTGGAGCTGAAGCAGATGCAATGATTAAAAATGATACTTGGTACGAGAGTAAACTACCAAAAGGAAAGAAGGCTGTGACCAGCAGATGGAATTTCACTATCAAGTATCTTGCAAATGGGAAGATTGAAAGGAAGAATACAAGACTGGTGGCAAGAGGTCTTACTCAAACATATGGAGAGGACTACATTTTTACCTTTGCTCCAGTTGCCAAGCTTCATACTATCCAGATAGTTCTCTCCCTTATTGTGAACTTAGAATGGGGTCTTTGGCAAATGGATGTGAAGAATGCCTTCCTTCAAGGAGAACTTGAAGATGAGGTACACATGCTTCCTCCTCCTGGTCTGGTTAATGATGGAAAAGTCCTGAGGCTGAAGAAGGCCATATATGGTCTAAAGCAGTCTCGTAGAGCCTGGTACACCAAGTTGAGCACTACTCTCAATGGGAAGGGTTTCAAGAAGTCTGAGCTCGACTACACCCTCTTCACCTTGACCACTCCATCAGGTATTGTAGTCCTTCTTGTGTATGTTGATGATATCAGGAAGTGACAAGGTTGGGATTCAATCAACCAAGGACTTTCTAAAGTCGGTTTTTGAGATTAAAGACTTGGGAGAAATGAAATACTTCCTTGGGATTGATATATGTAGATCCAAGGAAGGTTTGTTCCTTTCTCAAAGAAAATATACACTTGATCTTTTGAAAGATGCAGGTAGACTTGGAGGGAAGAGTGTCAAGACACCATTAGAAGATTGGTATAAGATTCCATGTGAGGGGGAGATTGAAGACATCCAACAATTTGAAGATGTTAAGCTTTACAGAAAGCTTGTTGGTAAGTTGATCTACTTGACCATTACACGTCCTGATATTTGCTTTGCTGTGAACCAGGTGAGAAGTGAAGCTTCTTACATCTTGGTTACTCCTGATTTGATTATAATAATGAAGATATTGCCATATGTCTGAATAGGCTAATCTCGAATCACCTGAATAGAATGTGCGATAGCTTCTTCCTCATTAATCCTATGAGATTTATTCAACTTCCTAGAGACTCTCCACTAATTAATGGTTCCAAATCATGCTTCTTACTTCTTGGTTCCTCCTGTTTTGATTATATCATGAAGATATTGCTATATGTCTAAATAGGCTAATCTGGAATCACCTAAATAGAAAGTGGGATAGCTTCTTCCTCATAACTCCTATGAGATTTATTCAACTTCCTGGTGACTCTCCAATAATTAATGGTTACAAATCATGATTCTTATATCTTGGTTCCTCCTGGTTTTATTAGAACCATGAAGATATTGCAATATGTCCGAATAGGCTAATCTTGAATCACCTGAATAGAAAGTAGGATAGCTTCTTCCTCATGACTCCTATGAGATTTATTTAAATTCCTTGTGATCTCCACTGATTATTGGTTCCAAATCAAGCTTCTTACATCTTGGCTTCTCCTGGTTTGATTAGAATCATGAAGATATTGCCATATGTCCGAAAAGGCTAATCTGGAGTCACCTGAATAGAAAGTGGGATAGCTTCTTCCTCATAACTCCTATGAAATTTATTCAACTTCCTAGTGATTTTCAACTGAATAATGGTTTCAAATAAAGATTCTTACTTCTTGGTTCCTCCAGGTTTGACTAGAATCATTAAGATATTGTCATATATCCGAACATGCTAATCTGGAGACACTTGAATAGAAAGTGGGATAGCTTCTTCTTCATAATTTTTATGAAATTTATTCAACTTCCTGGTGAATCTCTACTAATAAATGTTTCCAAATAAAGCTTCTTACATCTTGGTTCCTCCTGGTTTAATTATAACCATGAAGATATTGCAATATGTCCAAAGAGGCTTATCTATTATCACCTGAATAGAAAGTGGGATAACTTCTTCCTCATGACTCCTTTGAGATTTATTCAACTTCCTGGTGATTTTCCACTGATTAATGGTTCCAAGTCAAAATTCTTACATCTTGGTTCCTCATGTTTTGATTATAATCATGAAGATATTGCCATACTTCTGAATAGGCTAATCTGGAATCACCTGAGTAGAAAGTGGGATAGCTTCTGCCTCGTAACACCTATGAGATGTATTCAACTTCCTGGTTACTCTCCACTAATTAATGGTTCCAAATTATGCTTCTTACATCTTGGTTCCTCCTGGTTTGATTAGAATCATGAAGATATTGTCATATGTCCGAATAGGCTAATCAGGAATCACCTGAATAGAAAGTGGGATAGCTTCTTCCTCATAACTCCTATAAGATTTATTCAACTTCCTGGTGATTTTATACTAATTGATGGTTTCAAATAAATTTTCTTACATCTTGGTTTCTTCTTGATTTGAGTTTAACCATGAAGATATTGTAATATGTCCGAAGTGGCTAATCTGGAATCATTTGAATAGAAAGTGGGATATCTTGATCCTCAAGACACCTATGAGATTTATTTATATCCCTGGTGAGCTCCACTGGTTATTGGTTCCAAATCAATCTTCTTACACCTTGGCTCCTCCTGTTTAGATTAGAATCATGAAGATATTTCCATATGCCCGAACAGGCTAATCTGGAATCACCAGAATAGAAAGTTGGATAGCTTCTTCCTCATAAATCCTATGATATTTACTCAACTTCCTCGTGATCTCAACTGATTATTGGTTCCATATCATGCTTCTTACATCTTGTTTCCTCCTGGTTTGATTAGAATCATGAAGATATTGTAATATGTCCGAAGAGGCTAATCTGGAATCACTTGAATAGAAAGTGGGATAGCTTCTTCCTCAAGACTCCTATCAGATTATTTAAATTCCTGGTGATCTCCACAGATTATTGGTTCCAAATCAATATTATTACACTTTGGCTCCTCCTGGTTAGATTAGAATCATGAAGATATTGCCATATGTACGAATAGGCTAATCTAGAATCACCCGAAAAGAAAGTTGGATAGCTTCTTCCTCATAAATCCTATGAGATTTATTCAAATTCCTGGTGATCTCACTGATTATTGGTTCCAAATCATGCTTCTTACATCTTGTTTCCTCCTGGTTTGATTAGAATCATGAATATATTGTCATATGTCCGAACAACCTAATCTGGAAACAACTGAATAGAACGTGGGATAGCTTCGTCCTCATAACTCCTATGAGATTTATTCAACTTCCTGGTAATTCTCCACTTATAAATGGTTCCAAATCAAGATTCTTACATCTTGGCCTCCTGGTTTTATTAGAACCATGATGATATTACAATATGTCTGAATAGGCTAATCTTGAATCACCTGAATAGAAACTGGGACAGCTTCTTCCTCATGACTCCTATGAGTTTTATTTAACTTCCTGGTGATCTCCAATGATTATTGGTTCCAAATCATGCTTCTTATATCTTGGTTCCTCCTGGTTTTATTGTAACCATGATGATATTGCACTATGTCCTAATAGGCTAATCTGGAATCACCTGAATAGAAAGTGGGATAGCTTCTTCCTCATGACTCCTATGAGTTTTATTTAAATTCCTGGTGATCTCCACTGATTATTGGTTCCAGATAAAGCTACTTACATCTTGGCTCCTCCTGGTTTGATTAGAATCATGAAGATATTGCCATATGTTAGAACAAGCTAATATGGAGTCACCTGAATAAATAGTGGGATAGCTTCTTCCATATAACTCCTATGAGATTTATTCAACTTCCTAGTGATTTTACATTGAATCATTGTTTTAAATAAAGCTTCTTACATCTTAGTTCCTCCTGGTTTGATTAGAATCATTAAGATATTGCCATATATCCGTACATGCTAATCTGAAATCACCTGAATAGAAAGTGGGATAGCTTCTTCCTCATAACTCCTATAAGATTTATTCAACTTCCTAGTTATTTTCCACTTATTAATGGTTTCAAATAAAGCTTCTCACATCTTGGTTCCTCCTGTTTTGATTATAATTGTGAAGATATTGCCATATGTCTGAATAGGCTAATCTCGAATCACCTGAATAGAATGTGTGATAGCTGCTTCCTTATAAATCCTAAGAGATTTATTCAAATTCCTGGTGACACTCCCCTAATAAATGGCTCCAAGTAATGCTTCTTACATCTTGGTTCCTCCTGGTTTTATGAGGACCATGATGATATTGCAGTATGTCCGAGGACGCTAATCTGGTATCACCTGAGTAGAAAGTGGAATAGCTTCTTCCTCATGACTCCGATTAGATTTATTTAAATTCCTGGTGATATCCACTGATTATTGGTTTCAAATCAAGCTATTTACATCTTGGCTCCTCCTGGTTTGATTAGAATCATGAAGATATTGCCATATGTTAGAAAAAGCTAATCTGGAGTCACCTGAATAGAAAGTGGGATAGCTTCTTCCATATAACGCCTGGTTTAATTAGAATCATGAAGATATTGCTATATGTCTTAATAGGCTAATCAGGAATCACCTGTATAGAAACTGGGATAGCTTCTTCCTCATTACTCCTAAGATATTTATTCAACTTCACGGTTATTTTCCACTGATTAATGGTTCCAAATCAAGCTTCCTCCATCTTGGTTGCTCCTGGTTTGATTAGAATCATGAAGATATTGCCATATGTCTGAATAAGCTTCTGGAATCACCTTAATAGAAAGTGGGATAGCGTCTTCTTCATGACTCCTATGAGATTTATTCAACTTCATGGTTATTTTACACTGATTATAGGTTCCAAATCGTGATTCATACATATTGGTTCCTCCTGGTTTGTTTAGAATCTTGAAGATATTGTCATATGTCTGAATAGGCTAATTTGGAATCACCTGAACAGAAAGTGGGATAGCTTCTTCCTCATAACTCCTATGAGATTTATTTAACTTAATGGTTATTTTACACTGATTAATGGTTCCAAATAAAGCTTCTTACATCTTTGTTCCTCCTGGTTTGATTAGAATCATGAAGATATTGCCATATGTCGGAATAGGCTAATATGGAATCACCTGTATAGAAAGTGGGATACCTTCTTCCTCATGACTCCTATGAGATTTATTCAACTTAATGGTTATTTTACATTGATAAATGGTTCCAAATAAAGCTTCTTACATCTTTGTTCCTCCTGGTTTGATTAGAATCACGAAGATATTGCCATATGTCTGAATAGGCAAATCTAGAATCACTTCAATATAAAGTGGGATAGCTTCGTCCTCATAAACACATATGGGATTTATTCAAATTCTTGGTTAGTATCCACTGATTAATGGTTCCAAATCAAGCTTCTTACAGCTAGTTTCCTCCTGGTTTTATTAGAATCATGAAGATATTGCCATATGTATGAATAGGCTAATCTTGAATCACATAAATAGAAAGTGGGATAAATTCTTTCTCATAACTTCTATAAGATTTATTCAAGTTCCTGGTGATGATCCACTCATTAATGTTTCCAATAAAGGCTTCTTTTATCTCCGTCCTCCTGGTTTGATTAGAATCATGAAGATATTGTTATATGTCTTAGTAGGCTAATCTGGAATCACCTGTATAGAAAGTGGGATAGCTTCTTCCTCATAACTCCTAAGAGATTTATTCAAATTCGTGGTTATTGTCCATTGATTAATGGTTCCAAATCAATCTTCTTACATCTTGGTTCCTCCTGGTTTGATTAGAATCATGAAGATATTGCCATATGTCTGAATAGGATAATCTGGAATCACCTAAATAGAAAGTGCGATAACATCTTCCTCATAACTTCTATGAGATTTATTCATATTCCTAGTGATGCTCGACTCATTAATGGTTCCAAATCATGCTTCTTTCATCTTTGTCTGATTAGAATCATGAAGATATTTCCATATGTCTTAATAGGCTAATGTGGAATCACCTGTATAGAAAATAGGATAGCTTCTTCCTCATAACTCCTAAGAGAATTATTCAACTTCATGATAGAATCATGAAGATATTTCCATATGTCTGAATAGGCTAATCTGGAACCACCTATATAGAAAGTGGGATAGCTTCTTCTTCATGACTCCTATGAGATTTATTCAACTTCATGGTTATTGTAAAGTGCTTATTGGTTCCAAATCAAGTTTCGTACATCTTGGCGCCTCCTGGTTTGTTTAGGATCATGAAGATATTGTCATATGTCTAAATAGGCTAATCTGGAATCGCTTGATTAGAAAGTGTGATAGCTTCTTCCTCATAACTCCTATGAGATTTATTCAACTTCGTGATTATTTTCAACTGATTAATGGTTCCAAATCAAGTTTCTTACAGCTTGGTTCCTCCTGGTTTTATTAGAATCATGAAGATATTGCCATATGTTTGAATATGCTACTCTGGAATCACCTAAATAGAAAGTGGGATAACGTCTTCCTCATAACTTCTATGAGATTTATTCAAGTTCCTGGTGACGATCCACTCAACAATGGTTCCAAATCAGGCTTCTTTCATCTTGGTCCTCCTGGTTTGATTAGAATCATGAAGATATTGCTATATGTCTTAATAGGCTAATTTGGAATCACCTGAATAGAAAGTGGTATACCTTTTTCCTCATGACTCCTATGATATTTATTCAACTTCGTGGTTATTGTCCACTGATTAATGGTTCCAAATCAAGCTTCTTACATCTTGGTTCCTCCTGGTTTGATAGAATCATGAAGATATTGTCATATGTGTGAATTGGCTAATCATGAATCACCTATATAGAAAGTGGGATAGCTTCTTCTTCATGACTCCTATGAGATTTGGTTAACTTCATGGTTATTGTACACTGATTATTGGTTCCAAATCAAGCTTCCTACATCTTGGTTCCTCATGTTTTGGTTAGAATCAAGAAGATATTGCCATATGTCTGAATAGGCTAATCTGGAATCACCTGTATAGAAAGTGGGATAGCTTCTTCCTCATAACTCCTAAGAGATTTATTCAACTTCGCGGTTATTGTCCACTGATTAATGGTTCCAATTCAAGCTTCTTCCATATTGGTTCCTCGTGGTTTTATTTGAATCATGAAGATAATGCCATATGTCTGAATAGGTTAATCTGGAATCGCCTATATAGAAAGTGGGATAGCTTCTTCGTCATGACTCCTATGAGATTTATTCAACTTCATGGTTATTGTACACTGAATATTGGTTCCAAGTCAGGATCTGTACATCTTGGTTCCTCACGTTTTGATTAGAATCATGAAGATATTGCCATATGTGTTAATATAGGCAAATCTGGAATCATCTGAATCGAAAGTGGTATAGCTTATTCCTCATGACTCCTATGAGATTTATTCAACTTCATGGTTACTGTACATTGATTAATTGTTACTTTAAAGCTTCTTACATCTTGGTTCCTCCTGGTTTGATAGAATCATGAAGATATTGACATATGTTTGAATAGGCTAATCTGGAATCACCTATATAGAAAGTGGGATAGCCTCTTCATGACTCCTATGAGATTTGTTAACCTTCATGGTTATTATACAATGATTATTGGTTCCAAATCAAGCTTCGTACATCTTGGTTCCTCATGTTTTGATAAGAATCAAGAAGATATTGCCATATGTCTGAATATGCTAATCTGGAATCACCTGTATAGAAATTGGGATAGTTTCTTCCTCATAACTCCTAAGAGATTTATTCAACTTCGTGGTTATTTTCCACTGATTATTGGTTCCAAATAAATCTTCTTAAATCTTGGTTCCTCCTGGTTTGATTAGAATCATGAAGATATTGCGATATGTCTGAATATGCAAATCTGGAATCACCTATATAGGAAGTTGTAGCTTCTTCTTCATGACTCCTATGAGATTTATTAAACTTCATGGTTATTGAACACTGATTATTGGTTCCAAATCAAGCTTCGTACATCTTGGTTCCTCATGTTTTGATTAGAATCATGAAGATATTGCCATATGTCTGAATATAGGCTAATCTCGAATCACCTGAATAGAAAGTGGTATAGCTTATTCCTCATGACTCCTATGATATTAATTCAACTTCGTGGTTATTGTCCACTGATTAATGGTTCCAAATCAAGCTTCTTACATCTTGGTTCCTCCTGGTTTGATAGAATCATGAAGATATTGTCCTATGTGTGAATTGGCTAATCTGGAATCACCTATATAGAAAGTGGGATAGCTTCTTCTTCATGACTCCTATGAGATTTGTTCAACTTCATGGTTATTGTACACTGATTAGTGGTTCAAAATCAAGCTTCCTACATCTTGGTTCCTCATGTTTTGGTTAGAATCAAGAAGATATTGCTATATGTCTGAATAGGCTAATTTGGAATCACATGTATAGAAAGTTTGATAGCTTCTTCCTCATAACTCCTATGAGATTTATTCAACTTCGCGGTTATTGTCCACTGATTAATGGTTCCAATTCAAGCTTCGTACATCTTGGTTCCTCATGTTTTGATAAGAATCTAGAAGATATTGCCATATGTCTGAATAGGCTAATCTGGAATCACCTGTATAGAAATTGGGATAGCTTCTTCCTCATAACTCCTAAGAGATTTATTCAACTTCGCGGTTATTGTCCACTGATTAATGGTTCCAATTCAAGCTTCGTACATCTTGGTTCCTCATGTTTTGATAAGAATCTAGAAGATATTGCCATATGTCTGAATAGGCTAATCTGGAATCACCTGTATAGAAATTGGGATAGCTTCTTCCTCATAACTCCTAAGAGATTTATTCAACTTCGTGGTTATTGTCCACTGATTATTGGTTCCAAATAAATCTTCTTACATCTTGGTTCCTCCTGGTTTGATAGAATCATGAAGATATTGACATATGTTTGAATAGGCTAATCTGGAATCACCTATATAGAAAGTGGGATAGCCTCTTCATGACTCCTATGAGATTTGTTAACCTTCATGGTTATTATACAATGATTATTGGTTCCAAATCAAGCTTCGTACATCTTGGTTCCTCATGTTTTGATAAGAATCAAGAAGATATTGCCATATGTCTGAATAGGCTAATCTGGAATCACCTGTATAGAAATTGGGATAGTTTCTTCCTCATAACTCCTAAGAGATTTATTCAACTTCGTGGTAATTGTCCACTGATTATTGGTTCCAAATAAATCTTCTTAAATCTTGGTTCCTCCTGGTTTGATTAGAATCATGAAGATATTGCGATATGTCTGAATATGCAAATCTGGAATCACCTATATAGGAAGTTGTAGCTTCTTCTTCATGACTCCTATGAGATTTATTAAACTTCATGGTTATTGAACACTGATTATTGGTTCCAAATCAAGCTTCGTACATCTTGGTTCCTCATGTTTTGATTAGAATCATGAAGATATTGCCATATGTCTGAATATAGGCTAATCTCGAATCACCTGAATAGAAAGTGGTATAGCTTATTCCTCATGACTCCTATGATATTAATTCAACTTCGTGGTTATTGTCCACTGATTAATGGTTCCAAATCAAGCTTCTTACATCTTGGTTCCTCCTGGTTTGATAGAATCATGAAGATATTGTCCTATGTGTGAATTGGCTAATCTGGAATCACCTATATAGAAAGTGGGATAGCTTCTTCTTCATGACTCCTATGAGATTTGTTCAACTTCATGGTTATTGTACACTGATTAGTGGTTCAAAATCAAGCTTCCTACATCTTGGTTCCTCATGTTTTGGTTAGAATCAAGAAGATATTGCTATATGTCTGAATAGGCTAATTTGGAATCACATGTATAGAAAGTTTGATAGCTTCTTCCTCATAACTCCTATGAGATTTATTCAACTTCGCGGTTATTGTCCACTGATTAATGGTTCCAATTCAAGCTTCGTACATCTTGGTTCCTCATGTTTTGATAAGAATCTAGAAGATATTGCCATATGTCTGAATAGGCTAATCTGGAATCACCTGTATAGAAATTGGGATAGCTTCTTCCTCATAACTCCTAAGAGATTTATTCAACTTCGCGGTTATTGTCCACTGATTAATGGTTCCAATTCAAGCTTCGTACATCTTGGTTCCTCATGTTTTGATAAGAATCTAGAAGATATTGCCATATGTCTGAATAGGCTAATCTGGAATCACCTGTATAGAAATTGGGATAGCTTCTTCCTCATAACTCCTAAGAGATTTATTCAACTTCGTGGTTATTGTCCACTGATTATTGGTTCCAAATAAATCTTCTTACATCTTGGTTCCTCCTGGTTTGATAGAATCATGAAGATATTGACATATGTTTGAATAGGCTAATCTGGAATCACCTATATAGAAAGTGGGATAGCCTCTTCATGACTCCTATGAGATTTGTTAACCTTCATGGTTATTATACAATGATTATTGGTTCCAAATCAAGCTTCGTACATCTTGGTTCCTCATGTTTTGATAAGAATCAAGAAGATATTGCCATATGTCTGAATAGGCTAATCTGGAATCACCTGTATAGAAATTGGGATAGTTTCTTCCTCATAACTCCTAAGAGATTTATTCAACATCGTGGTTATTTTCCACTGATTAATAGTTCCAAATAAATCTTCTTACATCTTGGTTCCTCCTGATTTGATTAGAATCATGAAGATATTGTCATATGTCTGAATAGGCTAATCTGGAATCACCTATATAGAAAGTGGGATAGCTTCAACTTCATGGTTATTTTACACTGATTATTGGTTCCAAATCTAGCTTCGTACTCTTGGTTCTTCATGTTTTGATTAGAATCATGAAGATATTGTCATATGCCTGAATAGGCTAATCTGGGATCACCTGAATAGAAAGTTGTATAGCTTATTCCTCATGACTCCTATGAGATTTAATCAACTTCATGGTTATTTTCCACTGATTAATTGTTACATTCAAGCTTCTTACATCTTGGCTTCTCCTGGTTTGATAGAATCATGAGGATATTGCCATATGTCTGAATATGCTAATCTGGAATCACCTATATAGAAAGTGGGATAACTTCTTCTTCATGACTCCTATGAGATTTGTTCAACTTCATGGTTATTGTACACTGATTATTGGTTCCAAACCAAGCTTCGTACATCTTGGTTCCTCATGTTTTGATAAGAATCAAGAAGATATTGCCATATGTCTGAATAGGCTAATCTGGAATCACCTATATAGAAAGTGGGATAGTTTCTTCCTCATAACTCCTAAGAGATTTATTCAACTTTGTGGTTATTGTCCACTGATTATTGGTTCCAAATAAATCTTCTTACATCTTGGTTCCTCCTGGTTTGATTAGAATCATGAAGATATTACCATATGTCTGAATAGGCTAATCTGGAATCACCTATATAGAAAGTGGGATAGCTTCTTCTTCATGACTCCTATGAGATTTATTCAACTTTATGGTTATTGTACACTGATTATTGGTTCCAAATCAGGCTTCGTACATCTTGGTTCCTCACGTTTTGATTAGAATAATGAAGATATTGCCATATGTCTGAATATAGGCAAATCTGGAATCACCTGAATAGAAAGTGGTATACCTTATTCCTCATGACTCCTATGATATTTATTCAACTTCGTGGTTATTGTCCACTGATTAATGGTTCCAAATCAATCTTCTTACATCTTGGTTCCTCCTGGTTTGATAGAATCATGAAGATATTGTCATATGTGTGAATTGGCTAATCATGAATCACCTATATAGAAAGTGGGATAGCTTCTTCTTCATGACTCCTATGAGATTTGGTTAACTTCATGGTTATTGTACACTGATTATTGGTTCCAAATCAAGCTTCCTACATCTTGGTTCCTCATGTTTTGGTTAGAATCAAGAAGATATTGCCATATGTCTGAATTGGCTAATCTGGAATCACCTGTATAGAAAGTGGGATAGCTTCTTCCTCATAACTCCTAAGAGATTTATTCAACTTCGCGGTTATTGTCCACTGATTAATGGTTCCAATTCAAGCTTCTTCCATATTGGTTCCTCGTGGTTTTATTTGAATCATGAAGATAATGCCATATGTCTGAATAGGTTAATCTGGAATCGCATATATAGAAAGTGGGATAGCTTCTTCGTCATGACTCCTATGAGATTTATTCAACTTCATGGTTATTGTACACTGAATATTGGTTCCAAATCAGGATCTGTACATCTTGGTTCCTCACGTTTTGATTAGAATCATGAAGATATTGCCATATGTGTTAATATAGGCAAATCTGGAATCATCTGAATCGAAAGTGGTATAGCTTATTCCTCATGACTCCTATGAGATTTATTCAACTTCATGGTTACTGTACATTGATTAATCGTTACTTTAAAGCTTCTTACATCTTGGTTCCTCCTGGTTTGATAGAATCATGAAGATATTGACATATGTTTGAATTGGCTAATCTGGAATCACCTATATAGAAAGTGGGATAGCCTCTTCATGACTCCTATGAGATTTGTTAACCTTCATGGTTATTATACAATGATTATTGGTTCCAAATCAAGCTTCGTACATCTTGGTTCCTCATGTTTTGATAAGAATCAAGAAGATATTGCCATATGTCTGAATAGGCTAATCTGGAATCACCTGTATAAAAATTGGGATAGTTTCTTCCTCATAACTCCTAAGAGATTTATTCAACTTCGTGGTTATTGTCCACTGATTATTGGTTCCAAATAAATCTTCTTAAATCTTGGTTCCTCCTGGTTTGATTAGAATCATGAAGATATTGCGATATGTCTGAATATGCAAATCTGGAATCACCTATATAGGAAGTTGTAGCTTCTTCTTCATGACTCCTATGAGATTTATTAAACTTCATGGTTATTGAACACTGATTATTGGTTCCAAATCAAGCTTCGTACATCTTGGTTCCTCATGTTTTGATTAGAATCATGAAGATATTGTCATATGTCTGAATATAGGCTAATCTCGAATCACCTGAATAGAAAGTGGTATAGCTTATTCCTCATGACTCCTATGATATTAATTCAACTTCGTGGTTATTGTCCACTGATTAATGGTTCCAAATCAAGCTTCTTACATCTTGGTTCCTCCTGGTTTGATAGAATCATGAAGATATTGTCCTATGTGTGAATTGGCTAATCTGGAATCACCTATATAGAAAGTGGGATAGCTTCTTCTTCATGACTCCTATGAGATTTGTTCAACTTCATGGTTATTGTACACTGATTAGTGGTTCAAAATCAAGCTTCCTACATCTTGGTTCCTCATGTTTTGGTTAGAATCAAGAAGATATTGCTATATGTCTGAATAGGCTAATTTGGAATCACATGTATAGAAAGTTTGATAGCTTCTTCCTCATAACTCCTATGAGATTTATTCAACTTCGCGGTTATTGTCCACTGATTAATGGTTCCAATTCAAGCTTCGTACATCTTGGTTCCTCATGTTTTGATAAGAATCTAGAAGATATTGCCATATGTCTGAAGAGGCTAATCTGGAATCACCTGTATAGAAATTGGGATAGCTTCTTCCTCATAACTCCTAAGAGATTTATTCAACTTCGCGGTTATTGTCCACTGATTAATGGTTCCAATTCAAGCTTCGTACATCTTGGTTCCTCATGTTTTGATAAGAATCTAGAAGATATTGCCATATGTCTGAATAGGCTAATCTGGAATCACCTGTATAGAAATTGGGATAGCTTCTTCCTCATAACTCCTAAGAGATTTATTCAACTTCGCGGTTATTGGCCACTGATTAATGGTTCCAATTCAAGCTTCGTACATCTTGGTTCCTCATGTTTTGATAAGAATCAAGAAGAATTTGCCATATGTCCTGAATAGGCTAATCTGGAATCACCTGTATACGAAAATTGGGATAGTTTTCTTCCTCATAACTCCTAAGAGATTTATTCAACTCGTGGTTATTGTCCACTAATTATTGGTTCCAAATAAATATTCTTTAAATCTTGTCCTCCTGGTTTGATTAGAATCATGAAGATATTGCGATATGTCTGATATGCAAATCTGGAATCACCTATATAGGAAGTTGGTAGCTCTTCTTCATGACTCCTATGAGATTTATTAAACTTCATGGTTATTGAACACTGATTATTGGTTCCAAGTCAAGCTTCGTACATCTTGGTTCCTCATGTTTTGATTAGAATCATGAATATATTGCCATATGTCTGAATATAGGCTAATCTCGAATCACCTGAATAGAAAGTGGTATAGGCTTATTCCTCATGACTCCTATGATATTAATTCAACTTCGTGGTTATTGTCCACTGATTAATGGTTCCAAATCAAGCTTCTTACATCTTGGTTCCTCCTGGTTTGATAGAATCATGAAGATATTGTCCTATGTGTGAATTGGCTAATCTGGAATCACCTATATAGAAAGTGGGATAGCTTCTTCTTCATGACTCCTATGAGATTTGTTCAACTTCATGGTTATTGTACACTGATTAGTGGTTCCAAATCAAGCTTCCTACATCTTGGTTCCTCATGTTTTGGTTAGAATCAAGAAGATATTGCTATATGTCTGAATAGGCTAATTTGGAATCACATGTATAGAAAGTTTGATAGCTTCTTCCTCATAACTCCTATGAGATTTATTCAACTTCGCGGTTATTGTCCACTGATTAATGGTTCCAATTCAAGCTTCGTACATCTTGGTTCCTCATGTTTTGATAAGAATCTAGAAGATATTGCCATATGTCTGAATAGGCTAATTTGGAATCACCTGTATAGAAATTGGGATAGCTTCTTCCTCATAACTCCTAAGAGATTTATTCAACTTCGTGGTTATTGTCCACTGATTATTGGTTCCAAATAAATCTTCTTACATCTTGGTTCCTCCTGGTTTGATTAGAATCATGAAGATATTGCCATATGTCTGAATAGGCAAATCAGGAATCACCTATATAGAAAGTTGGATAGCTTCTTCTTCATGACTCCTATGAGATTTATTCAAGTTCATGGTTATTGAACACTGATTATTGGTTCCAAATCAAGCTTCGTATATCTTGGTTCCTCATGTTTTGATTAGAATCACGAAGATATTGCCATATGTCTGAATATAGGCTAATTTGGAATCACTTGAATAAAAAGTGGTATAGCTTATTCCTCATGACTCCTATGAGATTTATTCAACTTTGTGGTTATTGTCCACTGATTAATGGTTCCAAATCAAGCTTCTTACATCTTGGTTCCTCCTGGTTTGATAGAATCATGAAGATATTGTCATATGTGTGAATTGGCTAATTTGAAATCACCTATATAGAAACTGGGATAGCTTCTTCTTCATGACTACTATGAGATTTGTTCAACTTCATTGTTCTTGTACACTGATTATTGGTTCCAAATCAAGCTTCCTACATCTTGGTTCCTCATGTTTTGGTTAGAATCAAGAAGATATTGTCATATGTCTGAATAGGCTAATCTGGAAAAACCTGTATAGAAAGTGGGATAGCTTCTTCCTCATAACACCTAAGAGATTTATTCAACTTCGCGGTTATTGTCCACTGATTAATGGTTCCAATTCAAGCTTCTTCCATATTGGTTACTCCTGGTTTGATTAGAATCATGAAGATATTGCGATATGTCTGAATAGGCTTACCTGGAATAACCTAAATAGAAAGTGGGATAACTTCTTCCTCAAAACTTTTATGAGATTTATTCAAGTTCCTGGTGACAATACACTCATTAATGGTTCCAAATCAGGCTTCTTTCATCTTGGTCCTCGTGGTTTGATTAGAATCATGAAGGTATTGCTATATGTCTTAATAGGCTTTGAAATGTATTCAACTTCATGGTTATTGTACACTGATTATTGGTTCCAAATCAGTCTTCTAACATATCGGTTCCTCCTGGTTTGATTAGAATCATGAAGATATTGCCATATGTCTGAATAGGCTAATCTCGAATCACCTATATAGAAAGTGGGATAGCTTCTTCTTCATGACTCCTATGAGATTTATTCAACTTTATGGTTATTTTACACTTATTAATGGTTCTAAATCAAGGTTCTTACATATTGGTTCCTCATGGTTTGATTAGAATGATGAAGATATTGCCATATGACTGAATAGAGTAATCTGGAATCACTTGAATAGAAAGTTAGATAGCTTATTACTCATGACTCCTATGAAATTTATTCAACTTCATGGTTATTATCCACTTATTAATTGTTACATTCAAGCTTCTTACTTCTTGGTTTCTCCTGGTTTGGTAGAATCATGAAGATATTGCCATATGTCTGAATAGGCTAATTTGGAATCACCTAAATAAAAAGTGGGATAAATTCTTCCTCATAACTCCTATGAGAATTATTCAACTTAACTGTTATTTTACACTCATTAACTGGTCCAAATAAAGCTTCTTACATCTTTGTTTTTCCTGGTTTGATTAAAATCATGAAGATATTGCCATATGTCTGAATAGGTTAATTTGGAATCACCTATATAGAAAGTGGGATAGCTTCTTCTTCACTGATTATTGGTTCCAAATCAAGCTTCGTACATCTAGGATCCTCCTGGTTTGTCTAGAATCATGAAGATATTGTCATATGTCCAAATAGGCTAATCTAGAATCACTTCCATTAAAAGTGGGATAGCTTCTTCTCATAACTCCTATGAGATTTAGTCAACTTCATGGTTATTATTCCCTGATTAATGGTTCCAAATCAAGCTTCTTACAGCTTGGTTCCTCATGGTTTTATTAGAATCATGAAGATATTGCCATATCTCAAAAGGCTAATCTGGAATCACCTAAATAGAATTTGGGATACCTTCTTCCTCATAACTTCTATGAGATTTATTCAAGTTTCTGGTGACGCTCCACTAATTAATGGTTGCAAATCAAGCTTCTTACATCTTGGTTCCTCATGTTTTGATTAGAATCATGAAGATATTGCCATATGTCTGAATAGGCTAATCTGGAATCACGTGAATAGAAAGTGGGATAGCTTATTCCTCATTAGTCCTATTAGATTTATTCAACTTCATGGTTATTGTCCACTGATTACTTGTTACATTCAAGCTTCTTACATCTTGGTTCCTCCTGGTTTGATAGAATCGTGAAGATATTGCCATATGTCTAAATAGACTAATCTGGAATTACCTGAATAGAAAGTGGGATAACTTCTTCCTCATAACTTATATGAGATTTATTCAACTTAATGGTTATTTTACACTGATTAATTGTTCCAAATAAAGCTTCTTACATCTTTATTCCTCTTGGTTTGATAGAATCGTGAAGATATTGTCCTATGTGTGAATTGGCTAATCTGGAATCACCTATATAGAAAGTGGGATAGCTTCTTCTTCATGACTCCTATGAGATTTGTTCAACTTCATGGTTATTGTACACTGATTAGTGGTTCAAAATCAAGCTTCCTACATCTTGGTTCCTCATGTTTTGGTTAGAATCAAGAAGATATTGCTATATGTCTGAATAGGCTAATTTGGAATCACATGTATAGAAAGTTTGATAGCTTCTTCCTCATAACTCCTATGAGATTTATTCAACTTCGCGGTTATTGTCCACTGATTAATGGTTCCAATTCAAGCTTCGTACATCTTGGTTCCTCATGTTTTGATAAGAATCTAGAAGATATTGCCATATGTCTGAATAGGCTAATCTGGAATCACCTGTATAGAAATTGGGATAGCTTCTTCCTCATAACTCCTAAGAGATTTATTCAACTTCGCGGTTATTGTCCACTGATTAATGGTTCCAATTCAAGCTTCGTACATCTTGGTTCCTCATGTTTTGATAAGAATCTAGAAGATATTGCCATATGTCTGAATAGGCTAATCTGGAATCACCTGTATAGAAATTGGGATAGCTTCTTCCTCATAACTCCTAAGAGATTTATTCAACTTCGCGGTTATTGTCCACTGATTAATGGTTCCAATTCAAGCTTCGTACATCTTGGTTCCTCATGTTTTGATAAGAATCTAGAAGATATTGCCATATGTCTGAATAGGCTAATCTCGAATCACCTGTATAGAAATTGGGATAGCTTCTTCCTCATAACTCCTAAGAGATTTATTCAACTTCGTGGTTATTGTCCACTGATTATTGGTTCCAAATAAATCTTCTTACATCTTGGTTCCTCCTGGTTTGATAGAATCATGAAGATATTGACATATGTTTGAATAGGCTAATCTGGAATCACCTATATAGAAAGTGGGATAGCCTCTTCATGACTCCTATGAGATTTGTTAACCTTCATGGTTATTATACAATGATTATTGGTTCCAAATCAAGCTTCGTACATCTTGGTTCCTCATGTTTTGATAAGAATCAAGAAGATATTGCCATATGTCTGAATAGGCTAATCTGGAATCACCTGTATAGAAATTGGGATAGTTTCTTCCTCTTAACTCCTAAGAGATTTATTCAACTTCGTGGTTATTGTCCACTGATTATTGGTTCCAAATAAATCTTCTTAAATCTTGGTTCCTCCTGGTTTGATTAGAATCATGAAGATATTGCGATATGTCTGAATATGCAAATCTGGAATCACCTATATAGGAAGTTGTAGCTTCTTCTTCATGACTCCTATGAGATTTATTAAACTTCATGGTTATTGAACACTGATTATTGGTTCCAAATCAAGCTTCGTACATCTTGGTTCCTCATGTTTTGATTAGAATCATGAAGATATTGTCATATGTCTGAATATAGGCTAATCTCGAATCACCTGAATAGAAAGTGGTATAGCTTATTCCTCATGACTCCTATGATATTAATTCAACTTCGTGGTTATTGTCCACTGATTAATGGTTCCAAATCAAGCTTCTTACATCTTGGTTCCTCCTGGTTTGATAGAATCATGAAGATATTGTCCTATGTGTGAATTGGCTAATCTGGAATCACCTATATAGAAAGTGGGATAGCTTCTTCTTCATGACTCCTATGAGATTTGTTCAACTTCATGGTTATTGTACACTGATTAGTGGTTCAAAATCAAGCTTCCTACATCTTGGTTCCTCATGTTTTGGTTAGAATCAAGAAGATATTGCTATATGTCTGAATAGGCTAATTTGGAATCACATGTATAGAAAGTTTGATAGCTTCTTCCTCATAACTCCTATGAGATTTATTCAACTTCGCGGTTATTGTCCACTGATTAATGGTTCCAATTCAAGCTTCGTACATCTTGGTTCCTCATGTTTTGATAAGAATCTAGAAGATATTGCCATATGTCTGAATAGGCTAATCTGGAATCACCTGTATAGAAATTGGGATAGCTTCTTCCTCATAACTCCTAAGAGATTTATTCAACTTCGCGGTTATTGTCCACTGATTAATGGTTCCAATTCAAGCTTCGTACATCTTGGTTCCTCATGTTTTGATAAGAATCTAGAAGATATTGCCATATGTCTGAATAGGCTAATCTGGAATCACCTGTATAGAAATTGGGATAGCTTCTTCCTCATAACTCCTAAGAAATTTATTCAACTTCGTGGTTATTGTCCACTGATTATTGGTTCCAAATAAATCTTCTTACATCTTGGTTCCTCCTGGTTTGATAGAATCATGAAGATATTGACATATGTTTGAATAGGCTAATCTGGAATCACCTATATAGAAAGTGGGATAGCCTCTTCATGACTCCTATGAGATTTGTTAACCTTCATGGTTATTATACAATGATTATTGGTTCCAAATCAAGCTTCGTACATCTTGGTTCCTCATGTTTTGATAAGAATCAAGAAGATATTGCCATATGTCTGAATAGGCTAATCTGGAATCACCTGTATAGAAATTGGGATAGTTTCTTCCTCATAACTCCTAAGAGATTTATTCAACTTCGTGGTTATTGTCCACTGATTATTGGTTCCAAATAAATATTCTTAAATCTTGGTTCCTCCTGGTTTGATTAGAATCATGAAGATATTGCGATATGTCTGAATATGCAAATCTGGAATCACCTATATAGGAAGTTGTAGCTTCTTCTTCATGACTCCTATGAGATTTATTAAACTTCATGGTTATTGAACACTGATTATTGGTTCCAAATCAAGCTTCGTACATCTTGGTTCCTCATGTTTTGATTAGAATCATGAATATATTGCCATATGTCTGAATATAGGCTAATCTCGAATCACCTGAATAGAAAGTGGTATAGCTTATTCCTCATGACTCCTATGATATTAATTCAACTTCGTGGTTATTGTCCACTGATTAATGGTTCCAAATCAAGCTTCTTACATCTTGGTTCCTCCTGGTTTGATAGAATCATGAAGATATTGTCCTATGTGTGAATTGGCTAATCTGGAATCACCTATATAGAAAGTGGGATAGCTTCTTCTTCATGACTCCTATGAGATTTGTTCAACTTCATGGTTATTGTACACTGATTAGTGGTTCCAAATCAAGCTTCCTACATCTTGGTTCCTCATGTTTTGGTTAGAATCAAGAAGATATTGCTATATGTCTGAATAGGCTAATTTGGAATCACATGTATAGAAAGTTTGATAGCTTCTTCCTCATAACTCCTATGAGATTTATTCAACTTCGCGGTTATTGTCCACTGATTAATGGTTCCAATTCAAGCTTCGTACATCTTGGTTCCTCATGTTTTGATAAGAATCTAGAAGATATTGCCATATGTCTGAATAGGCTAATTTGGAATCACCTGTATAGAAATTGGGATAGCTTCTTCCTCATAACTCCTAAGAGATTTATTCAACTTCGTGGTTATTGTCCACTGATTATTGGTTCCAAATAAATCTTCTCACATCTTGGTTCCTCCTGGTTTGATTAGAATCATGAAGATATTGCCATATGTCTGAATAGGCAAATCAGGAATCACCTATATAGAAAGTTGGATAGCTTCTTCTTCATGACTCCTATGAGATTTATTCAAGTTCATGGTTATTGAACACTGATTATTGGTTCCAAATCAAGCTTCGTATATCTTGGTTCCTCATGTTTTGATTAGAATCACGAAGATATTGCCATATGTCTGAATATAGGCTAATTTGGAATCACTTGAATAAAAAGTGGTATAGCTTATTCCTCATGACTCCTATGAGATTTATTCAACTTTGTGGTTATTGTCCACTGATTAATGGTTCCAAATCAAGCTTCTTACATCTTGGTTCCTCCTGGTTTGATAGAATCATGAAGATATTGTCATATGTGTGAATTGGCTAATTTGAAATCACCTATATAGAAACTGGGATAGCTTCTTCTTCATGACTACTATGAGATTTGTTCAACTTCATTGTTCTTGTACACTGATTATTGGTTCCAAATCAAGCTTCCTACATCTTGGTTCCTCATGTTTTGGTTAGAATCAAGAAGATATTGTCATATGTCTGAATAGGCTAATCTGGAAAAACCTGTATAGAAAGTGGGATAGCTTCTTCCTCATAACACCTAAGAGATTTATTCAACTTCGCGGTTATTGTCCACTGATTAATGGTTCCAATTCAAGCTTCTTCCATATTGGTTACTCCTGGTTTGATTAGAATCATGAAGATATTGCGATATGTCTGAATAGGCTTACCTGGAATAACCTAAATAGAAAGTGGGATAACTTCTTCCTCAAAACTTTTATGAGATTTATTCAAGTTTCTGGTGACGCTCCACTAATTAATGGTTGCAAATCAAGCTTCTTACATCTTGGTTCCTCATGTTTTGATTAGAATCATGAAGATATTGCCATATGTCTGAATAGGCTAATCTGGAATCACGTGAATAGAAAGTGGGATAGCTTATTCCTCATTAGTCCTATTAGATTTATTCAACTTCATGGTTATTGTCCACTGATTACTTGTTACATTCAAGCTTCTTACATCTTGGTTCCTCCTGGTTTGATAGAATCGTGAAGATATTGCCATATGTCTAAATAGACTAATCTGGAATTACCTGAATAGAAAGTGGGATAACTTCTTCCTCATAACTTATATGAGATTTATTCAACTTAATGGTTATTTTACACTGATTAATTGTTCCAAATAAAGCTTCTTACATCTTTATTCCTCTTGGTTTGATAGAATCGTGAAGATATTGTCATATGTCTTAATAGGCTAATCTGGAATCACCTGAATAGAAAGTAATATAGCTTATTCCTCATGACTCCTATGAGATTTATACAAATTCATGGTTATTGTCCACTCATTAATTGTTAAATTCAAGCTTCTTACATCTTGGTTCCTCCTGGTTTGGTAGAATCATGAAGATATTGCCATATGTCTGAATAGGCTAATCTGGAATCACCTATATAGAAAGTGGGATAGCTTCTTCTTCATGACTCCTATGAGATTTATTCAACTTCATTGTTATTGTACACTGATTACTGGTTCCAGATCAGGCTTGTTTCATCGTGGTCCTCCTGGTTTGATTAGAATCATGAAGATATTGCTATGTCTTAATAGGCATCACCTGTATAAAAAGTGGGATAGCCTCTTCCTCATAACTCCTAAGAGATTTATTCAACTTCGTGGTTATTGTCCACTGATTAATGGTTCCTAATCAACCTTCTTACATCTTGGTTCCTCCTGGTTTGATTAGAATCATGAAGATATTGCCATATGTCTGAATAGGCTAATCTGGAATCACCTATATAGAAAGTGGGATAGGTTCTTCTTCATGACTCCTATGAGATTTATTCAACTTTATTGTTATTGTACACTGATTACTGGTTCCAAATCAAGCTTTGTACATCTTGGCTCCTCCTGGTTTGATTAGAATCATGAAGATATATCCATAGGTCCGAAAACGCTAATCTTGAATCACTGGAATAGAAAGTGTGATAGTTTCTTCCTCATAACTCCTATGAGATTTATTCAACTTCATGGTTATTTTAAACTTATTAATGGTTCCAAATCAAGGTTCTTACATATTGGTTCCTCAAGGTTTGATTAGAATCATGAAGATATTGTCATATGTCTAAATAGGCCAATCTGGAATCACTTGATTAGAAAGTGTGATAGCTTCTTTCATACCTCCTATGAGATTTATTCAACTTAATGGTTATTTTAAACTTATTAATGCTTCCAAATCAAGGTTCTTACATATTGGTTCCTCATGGTTTGATTAGAATCATGAAGATATTGCCATATGACTGAATAGGATAATCTGGAATCACTTGAATAGAAAGTTAGATAGCTTATTCCTCATGACTCCTATGAGATTTATTCAACTTAATGGTTATTATCCACTTATTAATAGTTACATTCAAGATTCTTACATCTTGGTTCCTCCTGGTTTGATAGAATCATGAAGATGTTGCCATATGTCTGAATAGACTAATCTGGAATCACCTGAATAGAAAGTGGGATAGCTTCTTCCTCATAACTCCTATGAGATTTATTCAAATTAACTGTTATTTTAACTGATTAGTGGTTCCAAATAAAGCTTCTTACATCTTTGTTCCTCCTGGTTTGGTTAGAATCAAGAAGATGTTGCCATATGTCTTAATAGGCTAATATGGAATCACTTGAATATAAAGTGGGATAGCTTCTTCCTCATAACTCTTATGAGATTTATTCAACTTCATAGTTATTATCCACTGATTAATGGGATAACTTCTGGTTTTATTAGAATCATAAAGATATCACCATATGTCACCATATGTCTGAATAAGCTAATCTGGAATAACCTAAACAGAAAGTGGGATAACTTCTTCCTCATAACTTCTATTAGATTTATTCAAGTTCCTGGTGACGATCCACTCATTAATGGTTCCAAATCAGGCTTTTTCATCTTGGTCTTCCTGGTATGATTCGAATCATGAAGATATTGCCATATGTCGTAATAGGCTAATCTGGAATCACCTAAATAGAAAGTGGGATAACTTCTTCCTCATAACTTCTATGAGATGTATTCAAGTTCCTGGTGACAATCCACTCATTAATGGTTCCAAATCAGGCTCCTTTCATCTTCTTCCTCCTGGTTTGATTAGAATCATGAAGATATTGCTATATGTCTTAATAGGCTAATATGGAATCACTTGTATAGAAAGTGAGATAACTTCTTCCTCATAACTCCTAAAAGATTTACTCAACTTCGCGGTTATTGTTCAATGATTAATGGTTCCAAATCAAGCTTCTTCCAACTTGGTTGTTCCTGGTTTGGTTAGAATCATGAAGACATTGCCATTTGTCTGAATAGGCTAATCTGGAATCACTCGAATAGAAAGTGGGATAGCTTCTTCTTCATGACTCCTATAACATTTATTCAACTTCGTGGTTCTTGTACACTGATTATTGGTTCCAAGTCATGCTTCGTACATCTTGGCTCCTTCTGGTTTGTTTAGAATCATGAAGATATTGTCATATGTCTGAATAGGCTAATTTGGAATCACTTGAATAGAAAGTGGGATAGCTTCTTCGTCATAACTCCTATGAGATTTATTCAAGTTCATGGTTATTATCCACTTATTAATAGGTCCATTCAAGCTTCTTACAACTTGGTTCCTCCTGGTTTGATAGAATCATGAAGATATTGCCATATGTCTGAATAGGCTAATCTGGAATCACTCGAATAGAAAGTGGGATAGCTTCTTCTTCATGACTCCTCTGAGATTTATTCAACTTCATGGTTATTTTACACTAATTAGTGGTTCCAAATCAAGTTTCATACATCTTGGCTCCTCCTGGTTTGTTTAGGATCATGAAGATATTGTCATATGTCTAAATAGGCTAATCTGGAATCGCTTGATTAGAAAATGTGATAGATTCTTCCTCATAACTCCTATGAGATTTATTTAACTTCATGGTTATTTTCCACTGATTAATGGTTCCAAATCAAGCTTCTTATAGCTTGTTTCCTCCTAGTTTTATTAGAATCATGAAGATATTAACATATGTCTGAATAGGCTCATCAGAAATAACCTAAATAGAAAGTGGGATAACTTCTTCCTCATAACTTCTATGAGTTTATTCAAATTCCTGGTGACACTCCCCTCAATAATGGTTTAAATCAAGCTTCTTTCATCGTGGTCCGATTAGAATCATCAAGATATTTCCATATTTCTTAATAGGCTAATGTGGAATCACCTGTATAGAAAATGAGATAGCTTCTTCCTCATAACTCCTAAGAGAATTATTCAATTTCGTGATTATTTTACACTGATTAATGGTTCTAAATCAAGCTTCTTACATCTTGTTTCCTACTGGTTTGATTATAATCAAGAAGATACTGCCTTATGTCTCAATAGGCTAATCTGGAATCACCTGAATAGAAAGTGGGATAGCTTGTTCTTCATGACTCCTATCAGATTTATTCAAGTTCATGTTTATTTTACACTGATTAATGGTTCCAAATCAAGCTTCTTCCATCTTGGTTGCTCCTGGTTTGATTAGAATCATGAAGATATTGCCATATGTCTGAATAGGGTAATATGGAATCACCTGAATAGAAAGTGGGATAGCTTCTTCTTCATGACTCCTATGAGATTTATTCAACTTCATGGTCATTGTACACTGATTATTGGTTCGAAATCAAGCTTTGTACATCTTGGTTCCTCATGTTTTGATTAGAATCAAGAAGATATTGCCAAATGTCTGAATAGGCTAATCTGGAATCACCTGTATAGAAAGTGGGATAGCATCTTCCTCATAACTCCTAAGAGATTTATTCAACTTCAAGGTTATTGTCCACTGATTATTGGTTCCAAATAATGCTTCGTACATCTTGGCTCCTCCTGGTTTGTTTAGAATCATGAAGATATTGTCTTATGTCTGAATAAGGTAATTTGGAATCAAGTGAATAGAAAGTGGGATAGCTTCTTTCTCATAACTCCTATGAGATTTATTCAACTTCATGGTTATTTTGCACTTATTAATGGTTCCAAATCCAGGTTCTTATATATTGTTTCTTCATGGTTTGACTAGAATCATGAAGATATTGTCATATGTCTGAATAGGCTAATCTAGAATCACCTGAATAGAAAGTCAGATAACTTATTCCTCATGACTCCTATGAGTTTTATTTAACTCCATGGTTATTATCCACTTATTAATAGTTATATTCAAGCTTCTTACATCTTGGTTCCTCCTGGTGTGATAGAATCATGAAGATATTGCGATACGACTGAATAGGCTAATCTTGAATCACCTGAATAGAAAGTGGGATAACTTCTTCCTCATAACACCTATAAGATTTATTTAACTTAATTGTTATTTTACACTGATTAATGGTTCCAAATAAAGCTTCTTACATCTTTGTTTCTCCTCGTTTGATTAGAATCATGAAGATATTGCCATATGTCTGAATAGGCTAATCTGGAATCACCTATATAGAAAGTGGGATAGCTTTTTCTTCATGATTCCTATGAGATTTATTCAACTTCATGGCTATTTTACACTGATCATTGTTTCCAAATCAAGCTTCGTACATCTTGGCTCCTCTTGGTTTGTTTAGAATCATGAAGATATTGTCATATGTCTAAATAGCCTAATCTGGAATCACTTGATTAGAAAGTGTGATAGTTTCTTCCTCAAAACTCGTATGAGATATATTCAACTTCATGGTTATTTTCCACTGATTAATTGTTACATTTAAGCTTCTTACATCTTGGTTCCTACTAGTTTGATAGAATCATGAAGATATTGCCATATGTTTTAATAGGCTAATCTGGAATCACCTATATAGAAAGTGGAATAGCTTCTTCTTCATGGTTATTATCCACTTATTAATAATTACATTCAAGCTTCTTACATCTTGGTTTTCCTCCTGGTTTGATAGAATCATGAAGATATTTCCATACGTCTGAATAGGCTAATCCTGAATCACCTGAGTAGAAAGTGGGATAGCTTCTTCCTCATAACTCCTATGAGATTTATTCAACTTCATGGTCATTGTACACTGATTATTGGTTCGAAATCAAGCTTCGTACATCTTGGTTCCTCATTTTTCATTAGAATCGAGAGATATTGCCAAATATCTGAATAGGCTAATCTGGAATCACCTGTATAGAAAGTGGGATAGCATCTTCCTCATAACTCCTAAGAGATTTATTCAACTTCTCTGTTATTGTCCACTGATTATTGGTTCCAAATAATGCTTCGTACATCTTGGCTCCTCCTGGTTTGTTTAGAATCATGAAGCTATTGTCATATGTCTGAATAGGGTAATTTGGAATCACGTGAATAGAAAGTGGGATAGCTTCTTTCTCATAACTCCTATGAGATTTATTCAACTTCATGGTTATTTTACACTTATTATTGGTTCCAAATCAAGGTTCTTATATATTGTTTCTTCATGGTTTGATTAGAATCATGAAGATATTGCCATATGTCTGAATAGGCTAATCTGGAATCACCTGAATAGAAAGTCAGATAGCTTATTCCTCATGACTCCTATGAGTTTTATTCAACTCCATGGTTATTATCCACTTAATAATAGTTATATTCAAGCTTCTTACATCTTGGTTCCTCCTGGTTTGATAGAATCATGAAGATATTGCGATACAACTGAATAGGCTAATCCGGAATCACCTGAATAAAAAGTGGGATAGCTTCTTCCTCATAACTCCTATGAGATTTAATTAACTTTATTGTTATTTTACACTGATTAATGGTTCCAAATAAAGCTTCTTACATCTTTGTTCCTCCTCGTTTGATTAGAATCGTGAAGATATTGCCATATGTCTGAATAGGCTAATCTGGAATCACCTATATAGAAAGTGGGATAGCTTCTTCTTCATGATTCCTATGAGATTTATTCCACTTCATGGTTATTTTACACTGATCATTGGTTCCAAATCAAGCTTCGTACATCTTGGCTCCTCTTGGTTTGTTTAGAATCATGAAGATATTGTCATATGTCTAAATAGCCTAATCTGGAATCACTTGATTAGAAAGTGTGATAGTTTCTTCCTCATAACTCGTATGAGATTTATTCAACTTCATGGTTATTTTCCAGTGGTTAATTGTTACATTTAAGCTTCTTACATCTTGGTTCCCACTGGTTTGATAGAATCATGAAGATATTGCCATATGTTTTAATAGGCTAATCTGGAATCACCTATATAGAAAGTGGAATAGCTTCTTCTTCATGGTTATTATCCACTTATTAATAATTACATTCAAGCTTCTTACATCTTGGTTCCTCCTGGTTTGATAGAATCATGAAGATATTTCCATACGTCTGAATAGGCTAATCCGGAATCACCTGAGTAGAAAGTGGGATAGCTTCTTCCTCATAACTTCTATGAGATTTATTTAACTTAATTCTTATTTTACACTGATTAATGGTTCCAAATTAAGCTTCTTACATCTTTGTCCTTCCTGGTTTGATTAGAATCATAAAGATATTGTCATATGTCTAAATAGGCTAATCTGGAATCACCTTTCTGGAAAGTGGGATAGCTTCTTCTTCATGACTCCTATGAGATTTATTCAACTTCATGGTTATTGTACACTGATTATTGGTTACAAAACAAGCTTCGTACAACTTGGCTCCTCCTGGTGTGATAGCTTCTTCCTCATAACTCCTATGAGATTTATTCAACTTCATGGTTATTTTCCACTGATTAATGGTTCCAAATCAAGCTTCTTACAGCTTGGTTCCTCCTGGTTTTATTAGAATCATGAAGGTATTGCCATATGTTTGAATAGGCCAATCTGGAATCACGTAAATAAAAAGTGGAATAACTTCTTCCTCATAACTTCTATGAGATTTATTCAAGTTCCTAGTGACGATCCACTCATTAATGGTTCCAAATCAGACTTCTTTCATCTTTTTCCTCCTGGTTTGATTATTTATTCAACTTCATGGTTATCGTACACTGATTACTGGTTCCAACTCAATCTTCTTACATCTTGGTTCCTCCTAGTTTGATTAGAATCATGAAGATATTGCCATATGTCTGAATATGCTAATTTGGAATCACCTATATAAAGTAGGATAGCTTCTTCTTCATGACACCTTATGGTTATTTTACACTTATTAATGGTTCCAAATCAAGGTTCTTACATATTGGTTCCTCATGGTTTGATTAGAATCATGAAGATATTGCCATATGTCTGAATAGGCTAATCCTGAATTACCTGAATAGAAAGTTAGATAGCTTATTCCTCCTGACTCCTATCAGATTTATTCAACTTCATAGTTATTATCCCATTATCAATTGTTACATTCAAGTTTCTTACATCTTGGTTCCTCCTGGTTTGATAGAATCATGAAGATATTGCCATATGTCTGAATATGCTAATATGGAATCACCTAAATAGAAAGTGGGATAACTTCTTCCTCATAACTCCAATGAGATTTATTCAACTTAATTGTTATTTTACACTCATTAATCGGTCCAAATAAAGCTTCTTACATCTTTGTTTTTCCTAGTTTGATAGAATCATGAAGATATTGCCATATGTCTGAATAGCCTAATCTGGAATCACTTCAATAGAAAGTGGGATAGCTTCTTCCTCATAACTCCGAAGAGATTTATTCAACTTCGTAGTTATTGTCCACTGACTAATGGTTTCAAATCAGTCTTCTTACATTTTGGTTTCTCCTAGTTTGATTAGAATCATGAAGATATTGCCATATGTCTGAATAGTTTAATCTGGAATCACCTATACAGAAAGTGGAATAGCTTCTTCTTCATGATTCCTATGATATTTATTCAACTTCATGGTTATTGTACACTGATTATTGGTTCCAAATCAAGCTTCGTACATCTTGGCTCCTCCTGGTTCGTTTAGAATCATGGATATATTGTCATATGTCCAAATAGGCTAATCTAGAATCACTTCAATAAAAAAGTGGGATAACGTCTTCCTTATAACTCCTATGAGATTTATTCAACTACAAGGTTATTATCCCCTGATTAATGGTTCCAAAACAAGCTTCTTACAACTTGGTTCCTCCTGCTTTTATTAGAAACATGAAGATATTGCCATATGTGTCAAAAGGCTAATTTGGAATCACCTAAATAGAATGTGGGATACCTTCTTCCTCATAACTTCTATGAGATTTATTCAAGTTCCTGGTGACGCTCCACTCATTAATGGTTGCAAATCAAGCTTCTTTGATCTTGGTCATCCTGGTTTGATTAGAATCATGAAGATATTGCTATATGTCTTAATAGGCTAATCTTGAATCACCTCTATAGAAAGTGTGATAGCTTCTTCGTCATAACACCTAAGAGATTTATTCAACTTCGTAGTTATTTTCCACTGATTAATGGTTGCAAATCAAACTTCTTTGATCTTGGTCCTCCTGGATTGATTAGAATCATGAAGATATTGCTATATATCTTAATAGGCTAATCTTGAATCACCTGTATAGAAAGTGTGATAGATTCTTCCTCATAACTCCTAAGAGATTTATTCAACTTCGTGGTTATTTTCCACTAATTAATGGTTTCAAATCAAGCTTCTTGCATCTTGGTTCCTCATGTTTTGATTAAAATCATGATGATATTGCCATTTGTCTGAATAGGCTAATATGGAATCACCTGAATAGAAAGTGGGATAGCTTCTTCCTCATAAATCATATGAGATTTATTAAACTTAATGGTTATTTTACACTGATTAATTGTTCCAAATAGAGCTTCTTACATCTTTATTCCTCCTGGTTTGACTAGAATCATGAAGATATTGCCATATGTCTGAATAGGCTAATCTGGAATCACTTCAATAGAAAGTGGGATAGCTTTTTCCTCATAGCTCCTATGAGATTTATTCAACTTCATAGTTATTATCCACAGATTAATGGTTCAAAATAAAGCCTCTTACAGCTTGGTTCCTCCTGGTTTTATTAGAATCATGAAGATATTGTCATATGTCTGAATAGGCTAATATGGAGTCACCTAAATAGAAAGTGCGATTACTTCTTCCTCATTACATCTATGAGATTTATTCAAGTTCCTGGTGACGCTCCACTCATTAATGGTTGAAAATCAAGCTTTTTCCGTCTTGTTTTCTCCTGGTGTGATTAGAATCATGAAGATATTGCTATATGTCTTAATAGGCTAATCTAGAATCACCTGTATACAAAATGGGATAGCTTCTTCCTCATAACTCCTAAGAGATTTATTCAACTTCGTGGTTATTGTCCCCTAATTAATAGTTCCAAATCAACCTTCTTACATCTTGGTTCCTCTTGGTTCAATTAGAATCATGAAGATATTGCCATATGTCTGAATAGGCTAATCTGGAATCACATATATAGAAAGTGGGATAGCTTCTTCTTCATAATTTCTATGAGTTTTATTCAACTTTATGGTTATTGTACACTTATTATTGGTTCCAAATCAAGCTTCGTACATCTTGGTTTCTCATGTTTTTATTAGAATCATGAAGATATTGTCATATGTCTGAGTAGGCTCATCTGGAATCACCTGAAGAGAAAGTAATATAGCTTATTCCTCATGACTCCTATGAGATTTATTCAACTTCCTGGTTATTGTCCACTCATTAATTGTTACATTCAAGCTTCTTACATCTTGGTTCCTCCTGGTTTGATAGAATCATGAAGACATTGCCATATGTCTGAATAAGCTAATCTGGAATCACCTATATAGAAAGTTGGATAGCTTCTTCTTCATGACTCCTATGAGATTTATTCAACTTCATGGTTATTGTACAATGATTATTGGTTCCAAATCAAGCTTTGTACATCTTGGCTCCTCCTGGTTTGTTTAGAATCATGAAGATATTGTCATATGTCTAAATAGGCTAATCTGGAATCACTTGATTAGAAAGTGTGATAGCTTCTTCCTCATAACTCCTATGAGAGTTGTTCAACTTCATGGTTATTTTACAGTGATTAACGGTTCCAAATCAAGCTTCTTACAGCTTGGTGCCTCCTGGTTTTATTAGAATCAAGAGGACATTGCCATATGTCTTAATAGGCTAATCTGGAATCACCTAAATAGAAAGTGGGATAACTTCTTCCTCATAACTTCTATGAGATTTATTCAAGTTCCTGGTGACGATCCACTCATTAATGGTTCCAAATCAGGCTTCTTTCATCTTGGTCCTCCTGGTTTGATTAGAATCATGAAGATATTGCTATATGTTTTAATAGGCTAATCTGGAATCACTTGTATAGAAAGTGAGATAGCTCCTTCCTCATAACTCCTAAGAGATTTACTCAACTTCGCGGTTATTTTCCACTGATTAATGGTTCCAAATCAAGCTATTTCCGTCTTGGTTTCTCCTGGTTTGATTAGAATCATGAAGATATTGCCATATGTCTGAATATGCTAATCTAGAATCACCTAAATAGAAAGTGGGATTGCTTCTTCTACATGACTCCTATGAGATTTATTCAACTTCATGGTTATTTTAAACTTATTAAGGGTTCCAAATAAAGGTTATTACATATTGGTTCCTCATGGTTTGGTTAGAATCATGAAGATATTGCCATATGTCTGAATGGAATAATCTGGAATCACCTTAATAGAGAGTTAGATAGCTTATTCCTCATGACTCCTATGAGATTTATTACTCTTCATGGTTGTTTTCCACTTATAAATAGTTACATTCAAGCTTCTTACATCATGGTTCCTCCTGGTTTGATAGTGTCATGAAGATATTGCCATATGTCTGAATAGGCTAATCTGGAATCACCTAAATAGAATGTGGATAGCTTCTTCCTCATAACTCCTATTAGATTTATTCAACTTAATTGTTATTTTACACTGATTAGTGGTTCCAAATAAAGCTTCTTACATCTTTGTTCCTCCCGGTTTGATTAGAATCATGAAGATACTGCCATATGTTTGAATAGGCTAATCTGGAATCACCTGCATAAAAAGTGGGATAGCTTCTTCCACATAATTCCTAAGAGATTTATTCAACTTCGCGGTTATTGTCCACTGATTAATGGTTTCAAATCAAGCTTCTTCCATCTTGGTTGCTCCTGGTTTTATTAGAATCATGAAGATATTGCCATATGTCTGAATAGGCTAATCTGGAATCACCTGAATAGAAAGTGGGATAGCTTCGTCTTCATGACTCTTATGACATTTATTCAACTTAATGGTTATTGTACACTGATTATTGGTTCCAAATCATGCTTCGTACATCTTGGCTCCTCCTGGTTTGTTTAGAATCATGAAGATATTGTCATATGTTTGAATAGGCTAATTTGGAATCAGTTGAATATAAAGTGGGATAGCTTCTTCCTCATAACTCCTATGAGATTTATTCAACTTCATGGTTATTGTCCAATGATTAATTTTTACATTCAAGCTTCTTACATCTTTTTTCCTCCTGGTTTGATTAGAATCATAAAGATATTGCCATATGTCTGAATAGGTTAATCTCGAATCACTTGAATAGAAAGTGGGATAGCTTCTTCCTCATAACTCCTAAGAGATTTATTCAAATTCATGGTTATTATCCACTGATTAATGGTTCTAAATCAAGCTTCTTACAGATAGGTTCCTCCTCGTTTTATTAGAATCATGAAGATATTGCCATATGTCTGAATAGGCTAATCTGGAATCACCTAAATAGAAAGTGGGATAACTTCTTCCTCATAACTTCTATGAGGTTTATTCAAGTTCTTGGTGAAGTAGATCCACTCATTAATGGTTCTGAAAAAGCTTCTTACATCTTGGTGCCTCATGGTTTGGCTAGAATCATGAAGATATTGCCATATGTCTGAATAGGCTAATCTGGAATCACTTAAATAGAAAGTGGGATAGTTTTTCCTCATAACTCCTATGAAATTTATTCAACTTCATGGTCATTTTCTACTGGTTAATGTTTCTAAATCAAGCTTCTTACATTTTGGTTCCCCATGGTTTGATTAGTATCATGAAGATATTGCCATATGTCTGAATAGGCTAGTATGGAATCACCTGAATAGAATGTGGGATAGCTTCTTCCTCATGAATCCTATGAGATTTATTCAACTTCATGGTTATTTTCCACTGACTCATTGTTACATTCAAGCTTCTTACATCTTGTTTCCTCCTGGTTTGATAGAATCATGAAGATATTGCCATATGTCTGAATAGGCTAATCTGGAATCACCTGAATAGAAAGTGGGAATGCTTCTTCGTCATAACTCCTCTGAGATTTATTAAACTTAATGGTTATTGTACACTGATTAATGGTTCCAAGTAAAGCTTCTTACATCTTTGTTTCTTTTGGTTTGATTAGAATCAGGAAGATATTGCCATATGTATGAATAGGCTAATCTGGAATCACTTCAATAGAAAGTGAGATAGCTTCTTCCTCATAACTCCTATAAGATTTATTCAAATTTATGGTTATTATCCACTGAATCATGAAGATATTGCCATGTGCCTGAAAATGCTAATCTGGAATCACCTGCTTAGAAAGTGGGATAGGTTATTCCTCATGACTCCTATGAGATTTATTCAACTTCATGGTTATTTTTCACTGATTAATTTTTACATTCAAGCTTCTTACATCTTGGTTACTCCTGGTTTGATAGAATCATGAAGATATTGTCATATGTCTGAATATGCTAATCTGGAATCACCTAAATAGAAAGTGGGATAACTCCTTCCTCATAACTTCTATGAGGTATATTCAAGTTCCTGGTGAAGAAGCTCCACTCATTAATGGTTTCGAAAAAGCTTCTTACATCTTGGTGCCTCCTGGTTTGCTTAGAATCATGAAGATATTGACATATGTCTGAATAGGCTAATCTGGAATCACTTGAATAGAAAGTGGGATACCTTTTTCTTCATAACTCCTATGAAATTTATTCAACTTCATGGTTATTTTCCACTGATTAATGTTTCTAAATCAAGCTTCTTACATCTTGGTTCCCCATGGTTTGATTAGTATCATGAAGATATTGCCATATGTCTGAATAGGCTAATCTGGAATCACCTGAGTAGAATGTGGGATAGCTTCTTCCTAATGACTCCTATGAGATTTATTCAACTTCATGGTTATTTTCAACTGACTAATTGTTACATTCAAGATTCTTACATCTTGGTTCCTCCTGGTTTAATAGAATCATGAAGATATTGCCATATGCATGAATAGGCTAATCTCGAATCACCTGAATAGAAAATGGGATAACATCTTCTTCATGACTCCTATGAGATTTATTCAACTTAACGATTGTTGTACACTAATTATTGGTTCCAAATCATGCTTTGTACATCTTGGCTCCTCCTGGTTTGTCTAGAATCATAAAGATATTGTCATTTGTCTGAATAGGCTAATCATGAATCACCTATATAGAAAGTGGGATAGCTTATCCCTTATGACTCCTATGAGATTTGTTCAACTTCATGGTTATTGTCCACTGATTAATTTTACATTCAAGCTTCTTACATCTTGGTTCCACCTGGTTTGATAGAATCATGAAGATATTGCCATATGTCTGAATAGGCTAATCTGGAATCACCTGAATAGAAAGTGGAAAAGCTTCTTCGTCATAACTCCTATGAAATTTATTCAACTTAATGGTTATTTTACACTGAATAATGGTTCCAATTAAAGCTTCTTACATATTTGTTCCTCCTGGTTTGATTAGAATCGTGAAGATATTGACATATGTCTGAATAGGCTAATCTGGAATCCTTTGAATAGAAAGTGGTATAGCTTCTTCCTCATAACTCCTATGAGATTTATTCAACTTCATGGTTTTTATCCACTGATTAATGGTTCTGAAACAAGCATCTTACAGCTTTTTTCCTCCTCGTTTTATTAGAATCATGGAAATATTGCCATATGTCTGAATAGGCTAATATGGAATCACCGAAATAGAAAGTGGGATAACTTCTTCTTCATATATTCTATGAGATTTGTTCAACTTCCTGGTGACGTTCCACTCATTAATGGTTCCAAATCAATATTCTTTCATCTTTGTCCTCCTGGTTTAATTAGAATCATGAAGATATTGCCATATGTCCTAATAGGCTAATCTGGAATCACTTGAATAGAAAGTGGGATACCTTCGTCCTCATAACTCCTATGAAATTTATTCAAATTTGTGGTTATTGTCCACTGATTAATGGTTCCAAATCAAGCTTCTTACATATTGGTTCCTCCTGGTTTAATTAGAATCATGAAGATATAGCCACATATCTGAATAGGCTAATCTGGAATCACCTATTTAGAAAGTGGGATAGCTTCTTCTTCATGACTCCTAAGAGATTTATTTAACTTCGTGGTTATTTTCCACTGATAATAGTTCAAAATAAAGCTTCTTACAGCTTGGTTCCTCCTGGTTTTATTGGAATCATGAATACATTGACATATGTCTAAATAAGCTAATATGGAATCACCTAAATAGAATTGGGATAACTTCTTCCTCAAAATTTCTATGAAATTTATTCAAGTTCATGCTTATTTTACACTGATTAATGGTTCCAAAACAGGCTTCTTACATCTTGGTTCCTCGTGGTTTGATTAGAAACATGAAGATAATCCCATATGTCTAAATAGGCTAATCTGGAATCACCAGAATAGAAAGTGGAAGAGCTTCTTCCTCATAACTCCTATGAGATTTATTCAATTTAATGGTTATTTTACACTGATTAATGGTTCTAATTAAAGCTTCTTAAATCTTAGTTCCTCCTGGTTTTATTAGAATCATGAAGATATTGCCATATGTCTGAATAGGTTAATCTAGAATCCCTTGAATAGAAAGTGGGATAGCTTCTTCCTCATAACTCCTATGAAATTTATTCAACTTCATGGTTTTTGTCCACTGATTAATCGTTCTAAATCAAGCTTCTTACAGCTTGGTTCCTCCTCGGTTTATTAGAATCATTGAGGTATTGCCATATGTCTGAAATGGCTAATATGGAATCGCCTAAATAGAAAATGAGATAACTTCATCTTCATAAATTCTATGAGATTTGTTCAAGTTCCTGGTGATGTTCCACTCATTAATGGTTCCAAATCAATCTTCTTTCATCTTGGTCCTCCTGGTTTAATTAGAATCATGAAGATATTCCTATATGTCTTAATAGGCTAATCTTGAATCACTTGTATAGAAAGTGGGATACATTCTTCCTCATAACTCCTAAAAGATTTATTCAACTTTGTTGTTATTGTCCACTGATTAATGGTTCCAAATAAAGATTCTTACATATTGGTTCCTGCTGGTTTAATTAGAATCATGAAGATATTGCCATATGTCTGAATAGGCTAATATGGAATTACCTATATAGAAAGTGGGATAACTTCTTCTTCATGACTCCTATGAGATTTATTTAACTTCATGGTTATTGTACACTGATTATTGGTTCCCAATCAAGCTTCGTACATCTTGGCTCCTCCTGGTTTGTTTAGAATCATGAAGATATTGTCATATGTCTAAATAGGCTAATCTGGAATCACTTGAATAGAAAGTGGGATATCTTTTTCCACTGAAAAGTGGAAATTTATTCAATGAAATTTAGCTTAATCCTATGAAATTTATTCAACTTCATGGTTATTTTCCACTGATTGATGTTTCTATATCAAATTTCTTACATCTTGGTTCCCCATGGTTTGATTAGTATCATGAAGATATTGCCATATGTCTGAATAGGCTAATCTGAAGTCATGTGAATAGAAAGTGGGATAGCTTCTTCCTCATGACTCCTATGACATTTATTCAACTTCATGGTTATTGTCCACTGATTAATTGTTCCAAAACCAGCTTTTTACATCTTGGTTCCTTATGTTTTAATTAGAATCATGAAGATAATCCCATATGTCTGAATAGGCTAATCTGGAATCACCTGAATATAAAGTGGAAGAGCTTCTTCCTCATAACTCCTATGAGATTTATTCAACTTAATGGTTATTTTACACTGATTAATGGTTCAAATTAAAGCTTCTTAAATCTTAGTTCCTCCTAGTTTGATTAGAATCATGAAGATATTGCCATATGTTTGAATAGGCTAATCTGGAATCCCTTGAATAGAAAGTGGGATAGCTTCTTCCTCCTAACTCCTATGAGATTTTATCAACTTCATGGTTTTTATCTACTGATTAATGGTTCTAAATCAAGCTTCTTACACCTTGGTTCCTCCTCGTTTTATTAGAATCATGGAGATATTGCCATATGTTTGAATAGTCTAATATGGAATCACCTAAATAGAAAGTGGGATAACTTCTTCTTCATAAATTCTATGAGATTTGTTCAAGTTCCTGGTGACGTTCCACTCATTAATGGTTCCAAATCAATCTTCTTTCATCTTGGTCCTCCTGGTTTAATTAGATTCATGAAGATATTCCTATATGTCTTAATAGGCTAATCTTGAATCACCTGTATAGAAAGTGGGATACCTTCTTCCTCATAACTCCTAAAAGATTGATTCAACTTTGTCGTTATTGTCCACTGATTAATGGTTCCAAATTAAGCTTCTTACATATTGGTTCCTCCTGGTTTAATTAGAATCATGAAGATATTGCCATATGTCTGAATAGGCTAATCTGGAATCACCTATATAGAATGTGGGATAACTTCTTCCTCATAACTCCTATGAAATTTATTCAACTTCATCGTTATTGTCCACTGATTAGTGGTTCCAAATCAAGCTTCTTACGTATTGGTTCCTCCTGGTTTAATTAGAATCATGAAGATATTGCCATATGTCCGAATAGGCTAATCTGGAATCACCTGAATAAAAAGTGGGATAGTTAATTTCTCATGAATCCTAAGATTTATTCAACTTCATAGTTATCGACCACTGATTAATTGTTACATTCAAGCTTTGTACATCTTGGTTCATCATGGGTTGATAGAATCATGAAGATATGCCATATGTCTGAATAGGCTAATTTGGAATCACCTTAATAGAAAGTGGGATAGCTTCTTCCTCATAACTCCTATGAGATTTATTCAACTTAATGGTTATTGTACATTGATTACTGGTTCCAAATTTGTCCCTCCTGGTTTTATTAGAATCATGAAAATATTGCGATATGTCTGAATAATGTGCGATAACTTCTTCCTCATAACTTCTATGAGATTTATTCAGTTCCTAGTGACACTCCACTAAGTAATGGTTCCAAATCAAGCTTCTTTCATCTTGTTCCTCCTGGTTTGATTAGAATCATGAAGATATTCTATATGTCTTAATAGGCTAATCTGGAATCACATGTATAGAATATTATATAGCTTCTTCCTCATGAATCCTACGAGATTTATTCAACTTCTTAGTTATTGTCCACTGATTAATAGTTCCAAATCAGTATTCTTACTTCTTGGTTCCTCCTGGTTTAAGTAGAATCATGAATATATTGCCTTATGTATGACTAGGATAATCAAGAATAACCTGAATAGAATGTGGGATAGCTTATTCCTCATGTCTCCTATGAGATTTATTCAACTTCATGGTTATTGTCCACTGATTAATTGTTACATTCAAGCTTCTTATATCTTGGTTCCTCCTGGTTTGATAGAATCATGAAGATATTCACATATGTCTGAATAGGCTCATCAGGAATAACCTAAATAGAAAGTGGGATAGCTTCTTCCTCATAACTCCTATGAGATTTATTCAACTTCATCGTTATTTTCCACTGATTAATGGTCCCAAATCAAGCTTCTTATATCTTGGTTCCTCTTGGTTTTAATAGAATCATGAAGATATTGCCATATGTCCGAATAGGGTAATAAGGAATCACCTTAATAGAAAGTGGGATAGCTTATTCCTCATGACTCCTATGAGATTTATTCAACTTCATGGTTATTGTCCATTGATTAATTGTTACATTCAAGATTCCTACATCTTGGTTCCTCCTGGTTTGATGAAATCATGATGATATTGCCATATGAATGAATAGGCTAATCTGGAATCCCTTGAATAGAAAGTGGGATAGCTTCTTCCTCCTAACTCCTATGGGAATTATTCAACTTCATGGTTTTTATCCACTGATTAATGGTTCTAAATCAAGCTTCTTACAGCTTGGCTCCTCCTCGTTTTATTAGAATCATGGAGATATTGTCATATGTCTGAATAGGATAATATGGAATCACCTAAATAGAAAGAGGGATAGCTTCTTCCTCATAACTCCTATGAGATTTATTCAACTTCATCGTTATTTTCCACTGATTAATGGTCCCAAATCAAGATTCTTATATCTTGGTTCCTCTTGGTTTTAATTGAATCATGAAGATATTGCCATATGTCCGAAGAGGGTAAGAAGGAATCACCTTAATAGAAAGTGGGATAGCTTATTCCTCATGACTCCTATGAGATTTATTCATCTTCATGGTTATTGTCCACTGATTAATTGTTATATTCAAGATTATTACATCTCGGTTCCTTCTGGTTTGATAGAATCATGAAGATATTGCCATATGAATGAATAGGCTAATCTGGAATCCCTTGAATAGAAAGTGGGATAGCTTCTTCCTCCTAACTCCTATGAGATTTATTCAACTTCATGGTTTTTATCCACTGATTAATGGTTCTAAATCAAGCTTCTTACAGCTTGGTTCCTCCTCGTTTTATTAGAATCATGGAGATATTGTCATATGTCTGAATAGGCTAAGATGGAATCACCTAAATAGAAAGTGGGATAACTTCTTCATAAATTCTATGAGATTTGTTCAAGTTCCTAGTGACGTTCCACTCATTAATGGTTCCAAATCAATCTTCTTTCATCTTGGTCCTCCTGGTTTAATTAGAATCATGAAGAAATTCCTATATATCTTAATACGCTAATCTTGGATCACCTGTATAGAAAGTGGGATACCTTCTTCCTCATAACTCTTAAAATATTTATTCAACTTTGTGGTTATTGTCCACTGATTAATGGTTCCAAATCAAGTTTCTTACATATTTTTTCCTCCTGGTTTAATTAGAATCATGAAGATATTGCCATATGTCTGAATAGGCTAATCTGGAATCACCTATATAGAATGTGGGATAATTTCTTATTCATGACTCCTATGAGATTTATTTAACTTCATGGTTATTGTACACTGATTATTGGTTCCAAATCAAGCTTCGTACATCTTGGCTCCTCCTCGTTTGTTTAGAATCATGAAGATATTGTCATATGTCTAAATAGACTAACCTGGAATCACTTGAATAGAAAGTAGGATAGCTTTTTCCTCATAACTACTATGAAATTTATTCAACTTCATGGTTATTTTCCACTGATTGATGTTTCTAAATCAAGCTTCTTACATCTTTGTTCCCCATGGTTTTATTAGTATCATGAAGATATTGCCATATGTCTGAATAGGCTAATCTGGAGTCATGTGAATAGAAAGTGGGATAGCTTCTTCCTCATGACTCCTATGACATTTATTCAACTTCATGGTTAATGTCCACTGATTAATTGTTCCAAAACCAGCTTCTTACATCTTGGTTCCTCATGTTTTCACTAGAATCATGAAGATAATCACATATGTCTGAAAAGGCTAATCTGGAATCACCTGAATATAAAGTGGGAAAGTTTCTTCCTCATAACTCCTATGAGATTTATTCAACTTAATGGTTATTTTACACTGATTAATGGTTCTAATTAAAGATTCTTAAATCTTATTGCGATATGACTGAGTAGGCTAATCTGGAATCCCTTGAATAGAAAGTGGGATAGCTTCTTCCTCCTAACTCCTATGAGATTTTATGAACTTCATGGTTTTTATCTACTGATTAATGGTTCTAAATCAAGCTTCTTACACCTTGGTTCCTCCTCGTTTTATTAGAATCATGGAGATATTGCCATATGTCTGAATAGGCTAATATGGAATCATCTAAATAGAAAGTGGGATAACTTCTTCTTCATAAATTCTATGAGATTTGTTCAAGTTCCTGGTGACGTTCCACTCATTAATGGTTCCAAATCAATCTTCTTTCATCTTCGTCCTCCTGGTTTAATTAAATTCATGAAGATATTCCTATATGTCTTAATAGGCTAATCTTGAATCACCTGTATAGAAAGTGGGATACCTTCTTCCTCATAACTCCTATGAAATTTATTCAACTTCATCGTTATTGTCCACTGATTAATGGTTCCAAATCAAGCTTCTTACATATTGGTTCCTCCTGATTTAATTAGAATCATGAAGATATTGACATATGTCCGAATAGGCTAATCTGGAATCAACTGAATAAAAAGTGGGATAGCTAATTTCTCATGAATCCTATGAGATTTATTCAACTTCATGGTTATCGTCCACTAATTAATTGTTAAAATCAAGCTTCATACATCTTGGTTCGTCATGGGTTGATAGAATCATGAAGATATTGCCATATGTCTGAATAGGCTAATTTGGAATCATCTTAATAGAAAGTTCGATAGCTTCTTCCTCATAACTCCTATGAGATTTATTCAACTTAATGGTTATTGTACATTGATTACTGGTTCCAAATATAGCTTCGTACATTTTTTCACTCCTGGTTTTTTTAGAATCATGAAGATATTGCCATATGTTTAAATAGGCTAATCTAGAATCACCTAAATATAATGTGCGATAACTTCTTCCTCATAACTTCTATGAGATTTATTCAAGTTCCTGGTGACACTCCACTAAGTAATGGTTCCAAATCAAGCTTCTTTCATCTTGTTCCTCCTGGTTTGATTAGAATCATGAAGATATTTTATATGTCTTACTAGGCTAATCTGGAATCACCTGTATAGAAAGTGATATAGCTTCTTCCTCATGACTCCTACGAGATTTATTCAACTTCGTAGTTATTGTCCACTGATTAATGGTTCCAAATCAGGATTCTTACATCTTGGTTCCTCCTGGTTTGATTAGAATTATGAAGATATTGCCTTATGTATGACTAGGATAATCTGGAATAACCTGAATAAAATGTGAGATAGCTTATTCCTCATGTCTCCTATGAGATTTATTCAACTTCATGGTTATTGTCCACTGATTAATTGTTACATTCAAGCTTCTTACATATTGGTTCCTCCTGGTTTGATAGAATCATGAAGATATTGACATATGTCTGAATAGGCTAATCTAGAATCACCAGAATAGAAAGTGGGATAGCTTCTTCCTCATAACTCCTATGAGATTTATTCAACTTCATCGTTATTTTCCACTGATTAATGGTCCCAAATCAAGCTTCTTATATCTTGTTTCCTCTTGGTTTTAATAGAATCATAAAGATATTACCATATGTTCGAATAGGCTAATAAGGAATCACCTTAATAGAAAGTGGGAGAGCTTATTCCTCATGACTCCTATGAGATTTATTCAACTTCATGGTTATTGTTCACTGATTAATTGTTACATTCAAGATTCTTACATCTTGGTTCCTCCTGGTTTGATAGAATCATGAAGATATTGCCATATGCCTGAATAAGCTAATCTAGAATCACCTTAGTAGAAAGTGGGATAGCTTCTTACTCATAACTCCTATGAGATTTATTAAACTTAATGGTTATTGTACACTGATTACTGGTTCCAAATAAAGCTTCTTAAAATTTTGTTCCTTCTGGTTTGATTAGAATCATGAAAATATTGCCATATGTCTCAATAGGGTAATCTAGAATCACTTGAATTGACAGTGGGATATCTTCTTCCTCATAACTCCTATGAGATTTATTCAACTTCATAGTCATTATCAACTGATTCATGGTTCCAAATCAAGCTTCTTACATCTTGGTTCCCCCTGGTTTATTAGAATCATGAAGATATTGCCATATGTTTGAGTAGGCTAATCTAGAATCACCTAAATAGATTGTGGGATAACTTCTATGAGATTTATTTAAGTTCCTGGTGACTCTCCACTCATTAATGGTTCCAAATCAACCTTATTTCATCTTGGTCCTCCTGGTTTGATTAGAATCCATGTAGATATTCTATATGTCTTAATAGGCTAATCTGGCATCACCTGTATATAAAGTGTTATAGCTTTTTCCTCATGACTCCTTAGAGATTTATTCAACTTCGTGGTTATTGTCCACTGATTGATTGTTCCAAATCAAGATTCTTACATCTTGGTTCCTCCTGGTTAGATTAGAATCATGAAGATATTGTCATATGTCTGAAGAGGCTAATATGGAATCACCTGAATATAAAGTAGGATAGCTTCTTCTTCATGATTCCTATAAGATTTATTCAATTTCATGGTTATTGTACACTGATTACTGGTTACAAATCAAGCTTCTTTCATCTTGGTCCTCCTGGTTTGATTAGAATCATGAAGATATTCTATATGTCTTAATACGCTAATTTGGAATCAATTGTTTATAAAGTGATATAGCTTCTTCCTCCTGACTCCTAAGAAATTTATTCAACTTCGTAGTTATTTTCCACTGATTAATGGTTCCAAATCAATATTCTTACATCTTGGTTTCTCCTAGTTTGATTAGAATCATGAAGATATTGCCATATGTCTGAATATGCTAATATGGAATCACCTGAATATAGAGTGGGATAGCTTTTACTTCATGACTCCTATGAGATTTATTCAGTTTCATGGTTATTGTAAACTGATTATTGGTTCAAATCAAGCTTGGTACATCTTGGTTCCTCATGGTTCGTTTATAATCATGAAGATATTGTCATATGTCAGAATAGGCAAATCTGGAATCACTTGAATAAAAAGTGGGATAACTTCTTCCTCATAACTTCTATGAGATTTATTCAAGTTCCTAGTGACCCTACACTCATTAATGGTTATAAATCAAGTTTCTTTCATCTTGGTTCCTCATGGTTTGATTAGAATCATGAAGATATTGTCATATATCTGAATAGGCTAATCTGGAATCACCTAAATAGAAAGTGGGATAACTTCTTCCTCATGACTCCTATGACATTTTATTAACTTCATGATTATTTTCCATTGATTAATTGTTCCAAATAAAGCTTATTATATCTTGGTTCCTCATGTTTTGATTAGAATCATGAAGATATTGCCATATGTATGACTAGGCTAATCTGGAATCACCTAAATAGAATGTGGGATAGCTTATTCCTTATGACTCCTATGAGATTTATTCAATTTCATGGTTATTTTCCACTGATTAATTGTTACTTTCAAGCTTCTTACATCTTGGTTCCTCCTAGTTTTATAGAATCATGAAGATATTGACACATGTCTGAATAGGCTAATCTGGAAGCACCTAAATAGAAAGTGGGATAGCTTCTTCCTCATAACTCCTATCAGATTTATTCAACTTAATGGTTATTGTACACTGATTAATAGTTCCAAATAAAGCTTCTTACAACTTTTTTCCTCCTGGTTTGATTAAAATCATGAATATATTGCCATATGTCTGAATAGGCTAATCTGGAATCACTTGAATAGAAAGTGGGATATCTTCTTCCTCATATCTCCTATGAGATTTATTCAATTTCATGGTTATTTTCCACTGATTAATGGTTCCAAATCAAGCTTCTTACAGCTTGGTTCCTCCTGGTTTTATTAGAATCATGAAAATACTGCGATATGTTTGAATTAGCTAATCTGTAATAACCTAAATAGAAAGTGGGAAAACTTATTCCTTATTACTTCTATCTGATTTATTCAAGTTCCTGGTGACGCTCCACTCATTAATGGTTCCAAATCATGCTTATTTTATCTTGGTCCTCCGGGTTTGATTAGAATCATGAAGATATTGCTATATGTCTTAATGGGCTAATCTGGGATCACCTGTATATAAAGTGGGATAGCTTCTTCCTCATAACTCCTATAAGATTTATTCAAATTCGTGGTTATTGTCCACTGATTAATGGTTCCAATTCAAGATTCATACATCTTGGTTGCTCATGGTTTCAGTAGAATCATGAAGATATTGCCATATGACAGAATAGGCTAATCTGAAATCACCTGAATAGAAAGTGGGATAGCTTCGTCCTCATGACTCTTATGACATTTATTCAACTTCATGGTTATTTTACACTGATTAATTGTTCCAAATAAAGCTTCTTACATCTTGTTTCCTCATGTTTTGATTAGAATCATGAAGACATTGCCATATGTTTGAATAGGCTAATCAGGAATCACTTGAACAGAGAGTGGGATAAATTCTTCCTCATAACTCCTATGAGATTTATTCAACTTCATGGTTATTTTCCACTGATTAATGGTTCCAAATCAAGCTTCTTACATCTTGGTTCTTCATGGTTTTATTAGAATCATAAAGATATTGCCATATGTTTGAATATACTAATCTAGAATCACCTGAACAGAAAGTGGGATAGCTTCTTTCTCATGACTCCTATGACATTTATTCAACTTCATGGTTATTGTCCACTGATTAGTTATTCCATATCAAGCTTCGTACATCTTGGTTAATCATGTTTCGATTAGAATCATGAAGATATTGACATATGTCTCAATAGGCTAATTTGGAATCACCTGAATAGAAACTGGGATAGCTTATTCTTCATCACTCCTATGAGTTTTTTTAAATTCCATGGTTATTGTCCACTAATTAATTGTTACATTCAAGTTTCTTACATCTTGGTTCCTCATGGTTTGATAGAATCATGAAGATATTGCCATATGTCTTAATAAGCTTATATGCACCTTAATAGAAAGTGGGACATCTTCTTCCTCATAACTCCTATAAAATTTATTCAACTTAATAGTTATTGTACACTGATTAATGGTTCGAAATAAAGCTTCTTACATCTTTTTCCTCTTGGTTTGATTAGAATCATGAAGACATTGTCATATGTCTGAATAGGCTAATGTGGAATCATTTGAATAGAAAGTGGGATAGCTTCTTCCTCATAACTCCTATGAGATTTATTCAATTTAATGGTTACTTTCCTCTGATTAATGGTTCCAAATATAGCTTCTTACATCGTGGTTCCTCATGGTTTGATTAGAATCATGAAGATATTGCCATATGTCAGAATAGGCTAATCTGGAATCACTTGAATAGAAAGTGGGATAACTTCTTCCTCATGACTCCTATGACATTTATTCAAATTCGTTGTTATTTTCCACTGATTAATTGTTCCAAATCAAGCTTCTTACATCTTGGTTCATCATCTTTTGATTAGAATCATGAAGATATTGCCATATGTCTGAATAGGCTAATCTGGAATCACCTGAATAGAAAGTTGGATAGCTTCTTCTTCATAACTACTATGAGATTTATTCAACTTCATGGTTATTTTCCACTGTTTAATCATTACATCCAAGCTTCTTACATCTTGGTTCCTCATGTTTTGATTGTAATCATGAAGATATGGCCATATGTCTGAATAGGCTAATCTGGAATCACCTGAATAGAAAGTGGGATAGCTTATTCCGCATGACTCCCAAGAGATTTATTCAAGTTCCTAGTGACTCTCCACTAATTATTGGTTCCAAATCAAGCTTCTTTCATCTTGGTCCTCGTGGTTTGATTAGAATCATAAAGATATTGCTATATGTCTTAATAGGCTAATCTGGAATCACTTGTATAGAAAGTAGTATAGGATTCAAGTTCTTGGTTATCGTCCACTGATTAATGGTTCCAAATCAAGCTTCTTACATCATGGTTCCTCCTGGTTTGATTAGAATCATGAATATATTGCCTTATGTCTGAATAGGCTAATCTAGAATCACCTGAATTGAAACTGGGATAGCTTCTTCTTCATGACTCCTATGAGAATTATTCAACTTCATGGGTATTGTACTCTGATTATTGGTTCCAAATCAAGCTTCGTACATCTTGGCTCCTCTTGGTTTGTTTAGAATCATGAAGATATTGTCATATGTCTGAATAAGCTAATTAAACTTCTTGGTTATCGTCCACGGATTAATGGTTCCAAATCAAGCTTCGTACATCTTGGCTCCTCCTGGTTTGTTTAGAATCATGAAGATATTGTCATATGTCTGAATAAGCTAATTCAACTTCTTGGTTATCGTCCACTGATTAATGGTTCCAAATCAAGCTTGTTACATCTGGGTTCCTCATCGTTTGATTAGAATCATGAAGATAATGCCATATGTCTAAATATACCTATCTGGAATCACCTGAATAGAAAGTGGGACAGCCTCTTCCTCATGACTCGCATGACATTTATTCAACTTCATGATTATTGTCCACTGCTTAATTGTTCCAAATAAAGCTTCTTACATCTTGGTTCCTCCTGATTTGATTATAATCATGAAGATATTGCCATATGTCTGAATAGACTAATCTGGAAACACCTAAATCGAAAGTGGAATTGCTTATTCATCATGACTTCTATGAGATTTATTCAACTTCATGGTTATTTTCCACTGATTAATTGTTACATTTTGTTGGAATGAACAAAACAAGCTGGAGTTGATGAAGAGACCAAGCAAATCAGGAGCAAGCAAATCAAGCATCTGGAACAAGCAGATTTGAATCTGTCCGTACAGTCTTGCTCCACAAGCAACTCATCTTGCCCTAACTTACCTTGCAAGGCAAGAAAGGAGTTGGGGAGACTTAATGTGGACGTTGGGAGCCTCCAGAAGTAAAGGGAATCAAGTTTGAATGGAAGTACTTAGTTCTGGTTTGATTTGGACCAGTAGAAGTCACATGGGTGCTTTGGAGAAGCAGCTGGACCTGTCACTATCACACCAAGCTGAATGTGCCTTCTTCCTCCAGTCACTTTCTCTTCCTCTGGACGTGCCAGACTGTCCATGCCACAGCCTGCTCCACACCAGTCTGTCCCAACCAGCTCTGAACTTCATTTCATAATAGTATTTAATTTCACTGTTTTATTGTTAGTTTAATGTTGTTGTTTTGTCTAGTAACTTGGCTATAAAGCCTCCTACATGTACCCACGAAATTCCTAAGGAGAAATGAACCAACTCCTTCACTTATTCTCTGGTTCACACACTCTCAAAGACTCTTCTCTCTCTGGTCCATACAGCCTGATACTCTCCAAACTCTCATAATCTCTCAATCTCACTCACAAAACAGTCTCTTAGCCAAAACTGATTCTCTTTCACCCAAACTCTTCATTCTCTGAATACACTCGTCTAAACACTTTATTCTCACCACATTATCATCATTTTCCCTTATTTCTCACATGGTATCAGAGCCTCAAAGCTCCTGAAAACCTATTCATACTTCCGCAAAATCTCTGTAAAAATCTGTCTACAAAATCTTGTTGTATACATCTCTTTATCCACTGGTCCAAAGGTCTTCCAGGAGGGAACAAAATCACCAGAACTCAAGATAGGAGAGCATACCAGTGTTTGAAACTTAAGGAAGCCTCATCTCAGTTCAACAAGCTTCATCAAAGTTTCAGCTTCCAGTTTGTCTCTTGCAAAACCAGTGGTTACATTCTTTTGTCCACTGGTCCAAACTCTCCGAGATGGAAACTGGAACTGAAATGGCGACTCCAGAGACTTCAAGGGGTCCAAAGAAGAAACCAACCCACCTCCTCTTGTCCAAAATTCTGAAGAAAACCCATGGAGAAAATTATTTTTGGAGCAAAGTCACTGAAGAAGCATCAAACCTAGGCTGTTCAAACTATTCTCTGGCCAATAAAGCTGAAGCTTATTCTATGATCCCCAAGACCCACGACCAGCAAGAGGATAGGAGAGGTTTGAAGTGTGTCCCTGCTAAGAAAGAGGGAATCAAGAAGAAGAGGTGTTGGACAGTCAATCCACACCTCAAACAACTTATGTGTCACTAAGCCCCCATGTGGTGGAGGTTCAAGAAACCAGCTCAGGTTCTTGACAAGCTGTGCATCCTTAAAACAAAGAGAATAACCCATGAGTTCAGAGCCTACAGAAGATGTAAATTCCTGACCATGGAGAGATTGCCCACTACCCAACAACACTTTGGACACTGATTGTGTTCATTAACTCTCAAAATGGTAGAGAGGAAGATTGGTATTGTGGAGAGATTGCTCAAGAGGTCTTACCTGAAGCCAAGAGGGTGAACAAAAGGTTCCTCAAGAGAGAAAGGCCACAATTCAAGCCAAGAGGGCTGTGGTCTCAAGGTGTTGGCTTTCATTGGCTCTCAACTTCAAGCTTGGCCATATACTCTCATTCTCTGGTCAAGCTTGAGGAGGGGTGTTTATGAGAAGCCAATGACCCATTGTTGAAGCTGAAGCAAAGGAAAAAGTGGAGTTGACCAGGGATATACTTGGCTGAGCAAAGAGAAGGCAGTTCACTGGAAAGATGGCAGCTAACTCTTTGCAAAGTCCCCCTATCAAGTCATTTCTACAAGTCACGTTGCAAGGCCATTCTGAAGAAGGATGAAGTGAGGGATTCAAGTGAAAGCCAGGAGGACAGACACTCCTCATTATCATCCCAAAGACATGTTGGATTGATCTCAACCCAAGAAGAAGGAAAGAAGCCAGAAGCAAGGGGGAGAGAAGCTGTGAATTAAGAAGAAGGTTCAAGAGGAACCATTTGAAGGTTGAAGCAAGGAAAGGGCGTGCCTTACTTGCAAATAAAGATGCCCAAAAGAAGACTGGATTGCTTGTACTCTTTTTCCCTATAAATAGGTTTTTAATGAGGCAAGTAATCTCAGTTCCAAGCTTGCCCAAGGATTCCTATGGTCAAGCTTGAGGGGGAGTGTTGGAATGAACAAAAAAGCTGGAGTTGATGAAGAGACCAAGCAAATCAGGAGCAAGCAAATCAAGCATCTGGAACAAGCAGATTTGAATCTGTCCGTACAGTCTTGCTCCACAAGCAACTCATCTTGCCCTAACTTACCTTGCAAGGCAAGAAAGGAGTTGGGGAGACTTAATGTGGACGTTGGGAGCCTCCAGAAGTAAAGGGAATCAAGTTTGAATGGAAGTACTTAGTTCTGGTTTGATTTGGACCAGTAGAAGTCACATGGGTGCTTTGGAGAAGCAGCTGGACCTGTCACTATCACACCAAGCTGAATGTGCCTTCTTCCTCCAGTCACTTTCTCTTCCTCTGGACGTGCCAGACTGTCCATGCCACAGCCTGCTCCACACCAGTCTGTCCCAACCAGCTCTGAACTTCATTTCATAATAGTATTTAATTTCACTGTTTTATTGTTAGTTTAATGTTGTTGTTTTGTCTAGTAACTTGGCTATAAAGCCTCCTACATGTACCCACGAAATTCCTAAGGAGAAATGAACCAACTCCTTCACTTATTCTCTGGTTCACACACTCTCAAAGACTCTTCTCTCTCTGGTCCATACAGCCTGATACTCTCCAAACTCTCATAATCTCTCAATCTCACTCACAAAACAGTCTCTTAGCCAAAACTGATTCTCTTTCACCCAAACTCTTCATTCTCTGAATACACTCGTCTAAACACTTTATTCTCACCACATTATCATCATTTTCCCTTATTTCTCACACATTTAAGCTTCTTACATCTTGGATCCTTCTGGTTTGATAAGAATGATGAAGATATTGCCATATTTATGAATATGCTAATCTTGAATCACCTGAATAGAAAGTGGGATAACTTTTTCCGAATAACTCCTACGAGATTTATTCAACTTCCTGGTTATTATCCACTGATTAATGGCTCCAAATCAAGCTTCTTACAGCTTGGTTCCTGCTGGTTTTATTAGAATCATTAAGATATTGCAATATGTCTGAATAGGCTAATGTGGAATCACCTGAATAGAAAGTGGGATAACTTCTTCCTCATAACTCCTATGAGATTTATTAAACTTCATGGTTATTTTACACTGAATAATTTTTACTTTCAAGCTTCTTACATCTTGGCTCCTCTTGGATTTATAGAATCATGAAGATATTGACATATGTTTGAATAGGCTAATCTGGAATCACCTCAATAGAAAGTAGGATAGCTTCTTCCTCGTAACTCATATGAGATTTATTCAACTTAATGGTTACCGTACATTGATTATTGGTTCCAGATAAAGCTTCTTACATCTTTGTTCCTCCTGGTTTGATTAGAATCTTGAAGATATTGCAATATATCTGAATAGGCTAATCTGGAATCACTTGAATAGAAAGTGGGATAGCGTCTTCCTTATAACTCCTATGAGATTTATTAAACTTCATGGTTATTTTCCACTAATTAATGGTTCCAAATCAAGCTTCATACATCTTGGTTCCTCATGGTTTGATTAGAATCATGAAGATATTGCCATATATCTTAATAGGCTAATATCGAATCACCTGAATAGAAATCGGGATAGCTTCTTTCTCATGACTCCTATGACATTTATTCAACTTCATGGTTATTGTCCACTGCTTAATTGTTTCAAATCAAACTTCTTAATTCTCGGGTTCCTCATCTTTTGATTATAATCATGAAGATACTGCCATATGTCTGAATGGGCTAATCTGGAATCACCGTCATAGAAAGTGGGATAGCTTAAAGTGGAATAGCTTATTCCTCATCACTCCTATGATATTTATTCAACTTCACGGTTATTCTCCACTGATTAATTGTTACATTCAAGCTTCTTAAATCCTTGTTCCTCCTGGTTTGATAAGAATCATTAAGATATTGCCATATGTCTGAATAGGCTAATCTGGAATCACCTGAATAGAAAGTGAGATAGTTTCTTCCTCATAACTCCTATGAGATTTATTCAACTTAATAGTTATTGTACACTGATTAATGGTTCCAAAGAAAGCTTCTTACATCTTTGTTCCTAATGGTTTTATTAAAGTCATGAAGATATTGCGATATGTCTGAATAGGCTAATCTGGAATCACTTGAATAGAAAGTGGGATAGGTTCTTCCTCATAACTCCTATGAGATTTATTCAACTTTTTGTTTATTATCCACTGATTAATGGTTCCAAATCAAGCTTATTACAACTTGGTTCTTCCTGGTTTTATTAGAATAATTAAGACATTGCCATTTGTCTCAATAGGCTCATCTGGAATCACCTAAATAGAAATTGGGATAACTTCTTCCTCATAACATTTAAGAGATTTATTCAAGTTCCTGGTTCCAAATCAAGCTTCTTTCATCTTGGTCCTCCTGGTTTGATTAGAATCATGAAAGTATGGCTATATGTCTTAATAGGGTAATCTGGAATAATATGTATAGGAAGTTGGATAGCTTCTTCCTCATAACTCCAAAGAGATTTATTCAACTTCGTGGTTATTTTTCCACTGATTAATGGTTCCAAATCAAGCTTCTTACATCTTGGTTCTTCCTGGTTTGATTAGAATCATGAACATATTGCCATATGTCTGAATAGGCTAATCCTTAATCACCTGAATAGAAATCGGGATAGCTTCTTCCTCATAAATCCTATGAGATTTATTCAACTTAATGGTTATTTTACACTGATTAATGGTTCCAAATAAAGCTTTTTCCTCCTGGTTTGATTAGAATCATGAAGATATTGCCATTTGTCCGAATAGGCGATTGTGGAAACACTTGAATAAAAAGTGGGATAGCTTCTTTCTCATAACTCCTATGAGATTTATTCAACTTAATGGTTATTATCGACAGATTAATGGTTCCAAATCAAGCTTCTTACATCTTGGTTCTTCCTTTTTTAATTAGAATCATGAAGATATTGCCATATGTCTGAATAGGCTAATCTGGAATCACCTGAATAGAAAGTGGGATATCTTCTCTTCATGACTCCTATGAGATTTATTCAACTTCATGGTTATTTTCCAATGATTAATGGTTCCAAATCAAGATTCTTACATCTTGGTTCCTCATGGTTTGATTAGAATAATTAAGATATTGTCATATGTCAGAATAGGCTAATTTGGAATCACTTGCATAGAAAGTGGGATAGCTTATTCTTCATGACTTCTATGAGATTTATTCAACTTCATGGTTATTTTCCTCTAATTAATTGGTACATTCAAGCTTCTTACATCTTGGTTCCTCCAGGTTTTATAGAATCATGAAGATATTGCCATATGTCTGAATAGGTTAATCTGGAATCACTTGAATAGAAAGTGGGATGGCTTCTTCCTCATAACTCATATGAGATTTATTCAACTTCATCGTTATTTTCTACTGATTAATGGTTCCAAATAAGGCTTCTTACATCTTGGTTTTATTAGAATCCTGAAGATATTGCCATTTGTCGGAATAGGCTAATCTGGAATCACCTGAATAGAAAGTGGGATAACTCCTAAGAGATTTATTCAAGTTCGTGGTTTTTGTCCACTGATTAATGGTTCCAAATCAAGCTTATTTCATCCTGGTCCTCCTGGTTTGATTAGAATCATGAAGATATTGCTATATTTCTTAATAGGCTAATCTAGAATCATCTGTATAGAAAGTAGGATAGCTTCTTCCTCATAACTCCTAAGAGATTTATTCAACTTCGTGGTTATTTTCCAATTATTAATGGTTCCAAATCAAGCTTCTTACACCTTGGTTCCTCATGGTTTGATTAGAATCATGAAGATATTGTTATATGTCTGAATAGGGTAATCTGGAATCGCCTGCATAGAAAGTGGGATAGCTTATTCCTCATGACTCCTATGAGATTTATTCAACTTCATGGTTATTTTCCACTGATTAATTGTTACATTCAAGCTTCTAACATCTTTTTTTCCTCCAGGTTTTATAGAATCATGAAGATATTGCCATATGTCTGAATAGGCTAATCTGGAATCACCTAAATAGAAAGTGGTATAGCTTCTTCCTCAAAACTCATATGAGATTTGTTCAACTTAATTGTTATTGTAGACTGATTAATGGTTCCAAATAAAGCTTCTTAGATCTTTGTTCCTCTTCGTTTGATTATAATCATGAAGACCTTGCCATATGTCTGAATAGGCTAATTTGGAATCACTTGAATAGAAAGTGGGATAACTTCTTCCGCATAACTCCTATGAGATTTATTCAACTTCATCTTTATTTTCTACTGGTTAATGGTTCCAAATCAAGCTTCTTACATCTTGGTTCCTCTTTGTTTTATTAGAATCATGAAGATATTGTCATATGTCTGAATAGGCTAAACTAGAATCACGTGAATAAGAAGTGGGATAACTTCTTACTCATAACTCCTAAGAGATGTATTCAGGTTCATGGTTATTTTTCACTGTTTAATGGTTCCAAGTCAAGCTTCTTTCATCTTGGTCCTCCGGATTTGATTAGAATCATGAAGATATTGCTATATGTCTTAATAGGCTAATCTGGAATCATCTGTATAGAAAGTAGGATAACTTCTTCCTCATAACTCCTAAGAGATTTATTCAACTTTGTTGTTATTATCCACTGATTAATGGTTCCAAATTAAGCTTCTTACATCATGGTTCCTCCTCCTTTGATTGTAATCATGAAGATATTGCCTTATGTCTGAATCGGCTAATCTGGAATCACCTAAATAGAAATTGGGATAGCTTCTTCTTCATGACTCCTATGAGATTTATTCAACTTCATGGTTATTGTACACTGATTATTGGTTTCAAATCAAGCTTCGTACATCTTGGCTCCTCCTGGTTTGCTTAGAATCATGAAGATATTGTCATATGTCTGAATAGGCTAATCTGGAATCCCTTGAATAGAAAGTGGGATAGCTTATTCCTCATAAATCCTATGAGATTTATTCAACTTCATGGTTATTTTCCACTTAGTAACGGTTCCAAATCAAACTTCTTACATCTTGGTTCTTCATGGTTTGATTAGAATCATGAAGATATTGCCATATGTCTGAATAGGCTACTCTGGAATCACATGAATAGAAAGTGGGATAGCTTATTCCTCATAACTCCTAAGAGTTTATTCAAGTTCCTGGTGACTCTCTACTCATTAACGGTTCCAAATCAAGCTTCTTTTATCTTGGTCCTCCTGGTTTGATTAAAATCATGAACATATTGCCATATGTCTGAATAGGCTAATCTAGAATCACTTAAATAAAAACTGGGATAACTTCTTCCTCATATCTCCTAAGAGATTTATTCAAGTTCCTGGTGACTCTCCACTCATTAATGGTTCCAAATCAAGCTTCTTTCATCTTGATCCTCCTGGTTTGGTTAGAATCATGAAGATACTGCTATATGTCTTAATAGGCTAATATGGAATCATATGTATAGAAAGTGGGGTAGCTTCTTCCTCATAACTTCTAAGATATTTATTCAACTTCGTGGTCAATTTCCACTGATTAATGGTTCCAAATCAAACTTCTTACATAATGGTCCCTCCTGTTTTGATTGGAATCATCAAGATATTGCCTTATGTCTGAATAGGCTAATCAGGAATCACCTGAATAGAAAGTAGGATAGCTTTTTCTTCATGACTGATTATTGGTTCCAAATCAAGCTTCATACATCTTGGCTCCTTCTGGTTTGCTAAGAATCATGAAGATATTGTCATATGTCTAAATAGGCTAATCTGGAATCACTTTAATAGAAAGTGGGATAGCTTCTTTCTCATAACTCCTATGAGATTTATTCAACTTCATGGTTATTTTCCACAAATTAATGGTTCCAAATCAAGCTTCTTACATCATGGTTCGTCATGGTTTGATTAGAATCATGAAGATATTTCCATATGTCCGAATAGACCAATTTGGAATCACCTGAATTGAAAGTGGGATAGATTCTTCCTCATAACTCCTATGAGATTTATTCAACTTCATGGTTATTTTCCACTGATTAATTGTTACATTCAAGCTTCTTACATCTTGGTTTCTCCTGGTTTTATAGAATCATGAAGATATTGCTATATGTCTGAATAGGCTAATCTCGAATCACCTGAATAGAAAGTGGGATAGCTTCTTCCTCATAACTCATATGAGATTTATTCAACTTAATGGTTATTGTACATGGATTAATGTTTCCAAATAAAGCTTTTTAAATCTTTGTTCCTCCTGGTTTGATTAGAATCATGAAGATATTGCCATATTTCTGAATAAGCTAATCTCGAATCACCTTTATTGAAAGTGGGATATCTTCTTCCTCATAACTCATAAGAGATTTATTCAACTTCATGGTTATTTTCCACTGATTAATGGTTCCAAATCAAGCTTCTTACATCTTGGTTCCTCATGGTTTGATTAGAATCATGAAGATATTGCCATATGTCTGAATAGGCTAATCTGGAATCACCTGTATAGAAAGTGGGATAGCCTCTTCCTCACAACTCCTAAGA